>NW_022638155.1:1105000-1108262 GCF_010993605.1 Petromyzon marinus | reverse complement strand
TAACCCTAACCCTAACCCTAACCCTAACCCTAACCCTAACCCTAACCCTAACCCTAACCCTAACCCTAACCCTAACCCTAACCCTAACCCTAACCCTAACCCTAACCCTAACCCTAACCCTAACCCTAACCCTAACCCTAACCCTAACCCTAACCCTAACCCTAACCCTAACCCTAACCCTAACCCTAACCCTAACCCTAACCCTAACCCTAACCCTAACCCTAACCCTAACCCTAACCCTAACCCTAACCCTAACCCTAACCCTAACCCTAACCCTAACCCTAACCCTAACCCTAACCCTAACCCTAACCCTAACCCTAACCCTAACCCTAACCCTAACCCTAACCCTAACCCTAACCCTAACCCTAACCCTAACCCTAACCCTAACCCTAACCCTAACCCTAACCCTAACCCTAACCCTAACCCTAACCCTAACCCTAACCCTAACCCTAACCCTAACCCTAACCCTAACCCTAACCCTAACCCTAACCCTAACCCTAACCCTAACCCTAACCCTAACCCTAACCCTAACCCTAACCCTAACCCTAACCCTAACCCTAACCCTAACCCTAACCCTAACCCTAACCCTAACCCTAACCCTAACCCTAACCCTAACCCTAACCCTAACCCTAACCCTAACCCTAACCCTAACCCTAACCCTAACCCTAACCCTAACCCTAACCCTAACCCTAACCCTAACCCTAACCCTAACCCTAACCCTAACCCTAACCCTAACCCTAACCCTAACCCTAACCCTAACCCTAACCCTAACCCTAACCCTAACCCTAACCCTAACCCTAACCCTAACCCTAACCCTAACCCTAACCCTAACCCTAACCCTAACCCTAACCCTAACCCTAACCCTAACCCTAACCCTAACCCTAACCCTAACCCTAACCCTAACCCTAACCCTAACCCTAACCCTAACCCTAACCCTAACCCTAACCCTAACCCTAACCCTAACCCTAACCCTAACCCTAACCCTAACCCTAACCCTAACCCTAACCCTAACCCTAACCCTAACCCTAACCCTAACCCTAACCCTAACCCTAACCCTAACCCTAACCCTAACCCTAACCCTAACCCTAACCCTAACCCTAACCCTAACCCTAACCCTAACCCTAACCCTAACCCTAACCCTAACCCTAACCCTAACCCTAACCCTAACCCTAACCCTAACCCTAACCCTAACCCTAACCCTAACCCTAACCCTAACCCTAACCCTAACCCTAACCCTAACCCTAACCCTAACCCTAACCCTAACCCTAACCCTAACCCTAACCCTAACCCTAACCCTAACCCTAACCCTAACCCTAACCCTAACCCTAACCCTAACCCTAACCCTAACCCTAACCCTAACCCTAACCCTAACCCTAACCCTAACCCTAACCCTAACCCTAACCCTAACCCTAACCCTAACCCTAACCCTAACCCTAACCCTAACCCTAACCCTAACCCTAACCCTAACCCTAACCCTAACCCTAACCCTAACCCTAACCCTAACCCTAACCCTAACCCTAACCCTAACCCTAACCCTAACCCTAACCCTAACCCTAACCCTAACCCTAACCCTAACCCTAACCCTAACCCTAACCCTAACCCTAACCCTAACCCTAACCCTAACCCTAACCCTAACCCTAACCCTAACCCTAACCCTAACCCTAACCCTAACCCTAACCCTAACCCTAACCCTAACCCTAACCCTAACCCTAACCCTAACCCTAACCCTAACCCTAACCCTAACCCTAACCCTAACCCTAACCCTAACCCTAACCCTAACCCTAACCCTAACCCTAACCCTAACCCTAACCCTAACCCTAACCCTAACCCTAACCCTAACCCTAACCCTAACCCTAACCCTAACCCTAACCCTAACCCTAACCCTAACCCTAACCCTAACCCTAACCCTAACCCTAACCCTAACCCTAACCCTAACCCTAACCCTAACCTAACCCTAACCCTAACCCTAACCCTAACCCTAACCCTAACCCTAACCCTAACCCTAACCCTAACCCTAACCCTAACCCTAACCCTAACCCTAACCCTAACCCTAACCCTAACCCTAACCCTAACCCTAACCCTAACCCTAACCCTAACCCTAACCCTAACCCTAACCCTAACCCTAACCCTAACCCTAACCCTAACCCTAACCCTAACCCTAACCCTAACCCTAACCCTAACCTAACCCTAACCCTAACCTAACCCTAACCCCTAACCTACCCTAACCCTAACCCTAACCCTAACCCTAACCCTAACCCTAACCTAACCCTAACCCTAACCCTACCCGAACCCTAACCCTAACCCTAACCCTAACCCTAACCCTAACCCTAACCCTAACCCTAACCCTAACCCTAACCCTAACCCTAACCCTAACCCTAACCCTAACCCTAACCCTAACCCTAACCCTAACCCTAACCCTAACCCTACCCTAACCCTACCCTAACCCTAACCCTAACCCTAACCCTAACCCTAACCTAACCCTAACCCTAACCCTAACCCTAACCCTAACCCTAACCCTAACCCTAACCCTAACCTAACCCTAACCCTAACCCTAACCCTAACCCTAACCCTAACCCTAACCCTAACCCTAACCCTAACCCTAACCATAACCCTAACCCTAACCTAACCCTAACCCTAACCCTAACCCTAACCCTAACCCTAACCCTAACCCTAACCCTAACCCTAACCCTAACCCTAACCCTAACCTAACCCTAACCCTAACCCTAACCCTAACCCTAACCCTAACCCTAACCCTAACCCTAACCCTAACCCTAACCCTAACCCTAACCCTAACCCTAACCCTAACCTAACCCTAACCCTAACCCTAACCCTAACCCTAACCCTAACCCTAACCCTAACCCTAACCTAACCCTAACCCTAACCCTAACCCTACCCTAACCCTAACCCTAACCTAACCCTAACCCTAACCCTAACCCTAACCCTAACCCTAACCCTAACCCTAACCCTAACCCTAACCCTAACCTACCCTAACCCTAACCCTAACCCTAACCCTAACCCTAACCCTAACCCTAACCCTAACCCTAACCCTAACCCTAACCCTAACCCTACCTAACCCTAACCACCCTAAACCCTAACCCTAACCCTAACCCTAACCCTAACCCTAACCCTAACCCTAACCCTAACCCTAACCCTAACCCTAACCCTAACCCTAACCCTAACCCTAACCCTAACCCTAACCCTAACCCTAACCCTAACCCTAACCCTAACCCTAACCCTAACCCTAACCCTAACCCTAACCCTA
>NW_022638155.1:885000-1090000 GCF_010993605.1 Petromyzon marinus | reverse complement strand
ACCCTAACCCTATAACCCTAAAATCCTAACCCTAAAACCCTATAACCCTAAAACCCTAACCCTATAACCCTAAAACCCTAACCCTAAAACCCTAACCCTAAAACCCTAACCCTAAAACCCTAACCCTAAAACCCTATAACCCTAAAACCCTAACCCTAACCCTAAAATCCTAACCCTATAACCCTACAACCCTAACCCTAAAACCCTAACCCCTAACCCTAAAACCCTAACCCTTACCCTAACCCTGACTCTAACCCTAAACCCTAACCCAACCCTAACCCCTACCCCTAACCCCTAACCCCTAACCCCAACCCCTAACCCCAACCCCTAACCCCAACCCCTAACCCTAACCTCTCACCCCTAACCCTAACCCTAACCCCAACCCCTAACCCCAACCCCTAACCCCAACCCCTAACCTCTCACCCCTAACCCTAACCCTAACCCCAACCCCTAACCCCAACCCCTAACCCTAGCACCTAACCCCAACCCCTAACCCCAACCCCTAACACCAACCCCTAACCCATAACCCTAACCCCCTAACCCTAACCCCAACCCCTAACACCAACCCATAACCCTAACCCCCAGCCCCGAACCCCTAACCCTTATCCTAACCCTAAACCTAACCCCTAATCCTAACCCCTAACCCTAACACCATAACCCTATAACCCTAAAACCCTAACCCTATAACCCTAAAACCTTAACCCTAAAACCCTAACCCTAAAACCCTAATCCTAAAACCCTAACCCTAAAACCCTATACCCTAAAACCCTAACCCTATAACCCAACCCTAACCCTAAAACCCTATAACCCTAAAACCCTAACCCTAAAACCCTAACTCTAAAACCCTAACCCTAAAACCCTAACCCTATAACCCTAACCCTAAAACCCTAACCTTATAACCCTAACTCTAAAACCCTAACCCTATAACCCTAACCCCAAAACCCTAACCCTATAACCCTAACCCTATAAACCTAACCCTAAAACTCTAACCCTATAACCCTAACCCTAACCCTAAAACCCTAACCCTAAAACCCTAACCCTATAACCCTAACCCTAAACCCCTAACCCTATAACCCTAACTCCAAAACCCTAACCCTATAACCCTAACCCTATAACCCTAACCCTATAACCCTAAAACCCTAACCCTATAACCCTAACCCTATAACCCTAACCCTATAACCCTAACCTTAACCCTAAAACCCTAACCCTATAACCCTAACCCTATAACCCTAAAACCCTAACCCTATAACCCTAACCCTATAACCCTAACCTTAACCCTATAACCCTAACCCTATAACCCTAACCCTATAACCCTAACCCTATAACCCTAACCCGCGCGGCCTGGCTCCGCCTTGGCCCTGCCTCCCTTCTCGAATCAGCCGTCCCGGCTGACATCACTCAGCTGCGTTGCGGGAAGCTTCAAGAACAATGTAAACAGAAGAGCGAGAATGAAAAGTTTCCAGCGAGAACCCACAGTCGTGAACCCATACCCCAGGGGTTAAACAGAGCGGCGGGTTATCGAAAGCTCACACTTCTGGAGCAGGTCCTCGTCGCTGGGGCCCCAGGTGGGACGATCATGGACTTCCTGGGGACCCCCGGGACGATGCGTAAATAGCCAAACGTTCTATACATGTTCTATTAATAAGGGCCATTAGCAGAAACGTTGCATATTACACTTTCATTGAGCGTCTGTGAAAAAGAGATTCATATTTCATAGCTCACCGGATTCCTCTAGTCGAACTCATGATTCGGACCCCAAACCCCCCCCCCTAGATTATGCACACCATGTAACACGTGGGTAATTATGCACACTTTGTAACACGTGGATAGTTATGCACACTTTATAACACGTGGATAATTATGCACACTTGTTGCGTTATTTAGTTTTGAAGTGCCGTTTATTGGTCGTATGGCAGTTGCTCACAAAGATGAATATCTCCGTAGATAAAACTCAAATCCATCCTAAATATTCATAACCCAGTAGAGTAACGGGTCCGTATTAATATCATATTCAAATACGACCGAATAATACCTTAACAAAATAAATTGTTAAATGTCGTGTATTGCACTGTGAACGGGACGGAACGTTGCTCCATGAAGTAGCGCGTCTTGTTTGCATACAGTCGCTGCAATACTTGAATATCTTCGTAAATGAAACTCGAATTAACATTTACACTTCACATTCCGGTAGAGTAAGCTCCCGATATCATTTCCAAATCCTTAAACCGCGAGCGAAAATGACTTTGAGCAAAATACAAATTAATAATATTTACTCATTTTTGACCATAGGGCAATGCTGGCGGGCCCTTATCGCATACAGCCGCGCTAAGCGTTCACCATCTCCGAAGATAAAACTAAAATTTACTTTTAAACTCCACAGCCCCGTAGAGTAAGCACGCGACGTTAATTGTAATTCATAAAACCTCGAGCGAAAAAGAATTTGAACAAAATAAAGTAAATAAAATATACCACTTTAGCACGCGAGCCTTTTTCCGCTATACGCTACCAACGGGTCGAAATATCCCCCGCAGACACAAAAAAACTAAAACTCAAATGAACTTTTAAACCCCGCGGCCCTCACAGAGCGAGCAGCCGATGTCAATTCCAACGCCGACCGGCGCGAGATTTTTTTAAAAAATGTACCTTAAATAAATAAAAGATTCGATGCGTTGTTCAGGTTGCTGAGTCGGGCGTCTTGTCCGCGTGCAGTCGCCGGCGGTGCGGCGTTAGCTTGGCTTAGGGGCGGCTTAGCTAAGCCGGGTGGGTGGGGGTGGGAGTCTAGGGGGAGGGGGCACGGGACGGTGGCTGCTGCTGCTGAGGAGGATGGGGGGAGGTTTATCCCTTCACGCCGCCTCCACGCCGCCGTAAGCCCGGACAGTAACCCCGGCCAGCACCACCACCACCAGCACCACGGCCGTCGCCTGCCCGCCAAGGCGCGACTACGAGAGGCGCGAGGTCCGAGTCGGAGTCCCCCCGAAGTCTCCCCGCCCGCCGCCTTCCTCCTACCCGGCTCCGTGTCGCTCTCTAGACCCCCCCCCCCACAACAAGAACAACAAGAAGCACTGGCCTAGAGGCCTTGCGAGTTAACAAGAGGTGGGGGGCGGCAGCCCCCCCACACCCCCCCCCACCATCGTCGTCGTGACGGTGAGTCAGGTGGTGGTGGTTTTGTTTGTGTGGCGTTTTACTGCGGCCCCGCTCGGCGAGTTTTTTTAATCCGATTTGAAAGTCGCGGCCTAGCGAGCGCCTCGCCTAAGCCCCCCCCCCCCCCCTTAGCAAGCGCTAGGCCGCGGTCTCCTCTTAACCCGCTCGCAAACGACAACAAACAAGGCTAACTCACTGCAGGTTGGTTATAGATCACTAACTACTCACTGCTGCTGCTGTTTGTTGTTGTTAGTGAGCGGCAGTGGTGGTCACAGTCGGCGTCGATTTCGATGGGGCTTTTGCAACCGGGGTCTTCGCTGAATCAGTCGGCTCCGTAGTTTTTGTCTTTATAGTGACCTTTTAAGAAGCGTCATTCGCGTCGTTTTAGTGTTTGTATGTCGTACATAATGTCGCGTGTAAACACAACTACGTCGTCAATATCACTGAATAGTTATCGATTTGACGAGAGGTTGTGTGGGTTAAGTTTCTACTTTTCGTATTTTTTTAGACTTTCGCTGCCGGATGAGGTGGAGGTTGGTGGTGGCTACTGGGTCACTTTGACCATACTTCACCAGTCTGGTTCGCACGTGAAGATCTCATCCTTGATCGATCCACTGCTGGATGAGAGCGGTGGTGACTGGCTGGGTCACTTTGACCATACTTCACCAGTCTGGTTCGCACGTGAAGATCTCATCCTTGATCGATCCACTGCTGGATGAGAGCGGTGGTGACTGGCTGGGTCACTTTGACCATACTTCACCAGTCTGGTTCGCGCGTGAAGATCTCATCCTTGATCGATCCACTGCTGGATGAGAGGGGTGGTGACTGGCTGGGTCACTTTGACCATACTTCACCAGTCTGGTTCGCGCGTGAAGATCTCATCCTTGATCGATCCACTGCTGGATGAGAGCGGTGGTGACTGGCTGGGTTACTTTGACCATACTTCACCAGTCTGGTTCACGCGTGAAGATCCCATCCTTGATCGATCCACTGCTGGATGAAGCCGCCCACAATGATGATGTGCCGCTAATCCGCACAGGGCCACTTCTGGTAACCACACGAGGTGACGGGGGCGCCATTCCTACTGCGGTGATCCTCAACACCCCTTGAGGATTCTGTGGCTTCATCCGATTCTGTCGGTGCTCGTAATTGGGATGTTGGCAAAGGTGGAGATTTTCTAAGTCGCCGAACGATTAAATTCTTTTATTTTACCGTCATAGCCGATGAGCGTCGTCATCCGATCGTAGCTGTCCGTGACAATCGGCAAGGCAAGCATCACGACCTTCATAACGACTGTCATCAACAAGCGCTCGATCATCACCGTCGTCGTCGTAGCTATAACCACAATCGCACGATAACAGTCGCCATCGTCACCACGGTCGCACAGAAACAACCACAGTCACCAGTCATAATCACCACCACCAGTCACCACCACCAGTCATCACCATTGCCACCAATCACCACCACCACCAGTCACCATTGCCACCAATCACCACCACCAGTCATCACCATTGCCACCAGTCACCATTGCCACCAGTCACCACCACCACCAGTCATCGCCACCACCATCAACCACCACCACCATCAGTCACCACCACCAGTCACCACCACCACCAGTCACCACCACCATCAGTCACCACCACCAGTCACCACCACCACAAGTCGGCACGAGTCAGCAGCAGCAGCACAACATGGCGACCATGCTGAGACGAATCCGCACGGAGAACTACTCGGAGGAGGAGAAGCGCGTCTTCCTGCGACTCCTCGCCGGGGAGTCGGGACTCCTGGACGAGACTTCAAGAGGAGGAGGAGGTGGTGGGGGAGGAGGTGGAGGAGTGGGGGATGGAGGGGGTGCTGGGCCTCCCCACCCCGCCGGGGTGGTGCTGGGGGGCGGAGGGGGTCCCTCCCCAGTGCCGCCGCGCGCCTCTCCGCTGTCCGACCGAGCGGCCGCGTGGCACCGCCTGTCGCGCCGCTACAACGCCATTCTGGCGGGCAGGGCGGCCAGCCGCGACCCCTGGCAGCTGCGGGCCCTCTGGAAGAGACTCAAGCTCAAGGCCAGGAAGGTGAGGAAGAAGCGGGTGGAGAGGGGGCGAGGGGAGGGACTTATGGACAAGGGGAGGGGCGTAGAGACCACGAGAGGGGCTTAGGGACACAGGAAGGGGCTAAAAGAGATGTATGTTGAACTTATAAAATAGAGGTTTCTGGGTTAAATCGCGTAAATATAAATTTGTCGTTAAACCCGCCACCACCCGACACAACCAATTATTAAGGGCTTGTCACGTAACACGAAACATGCTAATTCGTTACAAGTACAGCACTAACCAGTGTTGGAGAGTTAACTACTATACACTACACTACTATACACTATACACTACACCACAATACGCTTCACCAATATATACTGTTTAACCACGTAGGTTTTCGCAACCAATATCCATAAGAGGTTTTTTGGGTTAGATCGCTTAAATATTTAAATGTTGTGTCGTTAAAACTCGCCACCACCCGATACAGACAACTAGTCAGGGTTGTCACGTGAACAGAACGTGGCCAATTCGTCACTAGTACAGCACACCGGTGTGTTGGAGAGCCAAGCCACAATATTTACAATCCGAGTACTACATTTCACTAGCTTCATCACCAACCTGATGTCCCATTAAGACCCATCGTTAGTACAATAGGCTCTGCTACGTACAAATTAGCACAATGTGTAACGAAACAAATACAGCCCTACATCGGTAGGACCTCTTCGTTCATCAAAAACTCTGAACATCTCGTAAATATAATTAAACATATTAAGTTTAACTCTAATGATATTCTTGTAAGTTTTGATGTGACTTCTCTGTTCACAAGGGTTCCGGTCAACGAGTCAATTAAATTACTTGACACTGGTAACGAACAAAGGTTTAGCCAAAGATATCCCAAGACTAGCTGAACACTGTCTAAAGAACACCTACTTCTTGTGGCAAGGTGACTTCTATAAACAAAAGGAAGGAGCAGCAATGGGCTTTCCTAGATCTCCTGTGATAGCGAATTAGTACATGGAAGATTTTGAAACAAAAGCAATAGCTTGAAGCACACTAAAACCATCTGCTTGGTTTAGATATGTGGATGACACATTGGTGGTCTGGCCACATGGCAAAGATACACTGAACGCATTTCTAAATCATCTCAACTCGCAAAACCCATCCATCCAGTTCACCATGGAAGTGGAAGCTGTCAGAACGCTACCATTTCTGGATATTCTGCTCAGACGGGGTCCAAATGGTAAAATAACACACAGCATTTACCGAAATAAAATGCATGCTGATGCGTATCTGAATGCGGAGTCACACCATCACCCCGCACAGAAATATTCTCTTATCAAGACGCTCATTCACCGAGCTAAGAAACTGTCAGATGGTGACAGTCTGAGAAGTGAAATTCAACATGTTAAAGAAGCGCCGCAAATGAACGGTTACAATGATGCACAAATTAAAAAGGCATTGAATGCCAAAATCAAGTTAAATAACACGAGCGTTGAAACTGCCCAAGTTATTAAAACGATCAAAATACCGTACATTGTGGGAGTAACTGATTAACTGGCCAGATGTTTGGAAAAACCAAACATCCGAGTCAGATTTGGCACGGTACATAAAATACAAAAATCAATATCTGGTACAAAAGATGTATTACCGAAGCTATCGACAGACAGTGCGTACAGGATTAACTGCACGTGTGGCAAATGTTATGTTGGGCGAATGATCAGTACGAGACTAAAAGAACATCAGAAAAATATAAAATTCTCCCAAATACAACTGTCAGCAGTAGCAGAACACGCGTGCCAACAAGGACACTCAATTGATTTTAACAATTTTGATTTAAAGCTTTCGTGACTGCAGGGATTCATATTATTGGTTCTTTCGATAAAGTCATGTTAAAACCACACCTGATGATGATTGCTTGTGTTACAGTCGAAATGTCGTGAGAATTTTATTTATATTTTTATTATTTTATTGTTCCTCTTCTACGTGACTTTACTGAAAGAACCAAGAATCTGATTTTAATAATGTTGAAGTTTTGTGCAAAACTGGCTACTACTGGCCAAGACTAATTATAGAATCTATGGAAATTGAAAGAAATAAAATGATTTGTAACCGTTCAGATAGCTACTGCCTTAGTGCTGCACGGAAGCGAATTATCAAATAATACATTGTTTAAAAGGACCACTATACACTACACCACTATACGCCACCACTATACACTACACTATACACTACACCACTATACACCACAACACTACACCACTATACACTACACCACTATACGCCACCACTATACACTACACTATACAGTACACCACTATACACTACACCACTATACACTACACCACTATACACTACACCACTATACACTACACCACTATACACTACACCACTTTACGCCACCACTATACACTACACTATACACTACACCACTATACACTACACCACTATACACCACACCACTATACGCCAGCACTATTCACTACACTGTACACTACACTATACACCACACCACTATACACTACACCACTATACACCACCACTATACACTACACCACTATACACCACACCACTATACACTACACCACTATACACCACCACTATACACTACACTGTACACTACACTATACACCACACCACTATACACCACTATACACTACACCACTATACACCACCACTGTACACTACACTGTACACTACACTATACACTACACCACTATACACTACACCACTATACACTATACCACTACACCACACCACTATACACTACACTATACACTACACCACTATACACCACACCATTATACACTACACTGTACACTACACTATACACTACACCACTATACACTACACCACTATACACCACACCACTATACACTACACCACTATACACCACACCACTATACACCACCACTATACACTACACCACTATACACCACCACTATACACTACACTGTACACTACACTATACACTACACCACTATACACCACTATACACCACCACTATACACTACACCACTATACACCACCACTATACACTACACTGTACACTACACTATACACTACACCATTATACACAACAAAAATATACACTGCACTGCTCTACCCACTCCCCACTCTCTCACCCCCACTCCAGGACCTGGTGCTCTTCCACAAACACGGCTCGACGGGCGACCCCTCCACCTCCTCCTCATCCCTCTCGTCCCCCGCGGATGCCACACACCTCGTCGGGGTGACCAACCTCTCTTCCTCGTCGGCGTCGCCGCCCTCGTCGTTCGAGCCGGACCCCACGTCGCTGCGCGTGTGGGAGATGGCTCCCCAGTGCTTCTCTGACCTTGCCGTCTTGGGGGGCGGGGCCTCTGAAGGGGGTGGGGCCCCGTGCATTGTGGGCGGTGGCCTCGGAGGATCTGGAGGAGCTGGGGGAGGGTGGTACCAACAGGAGGTGGGGTCGGTCCTGCTCAGACCCAAAGCGGAACCAGAGGACGACCTGGGATACGAACGGTGAGTGGTGAGCGGTGAGCAGAGTGTGTGTAGGGGCGCTATGGTGGCGAGATATTATCATCATCGCCTGGTACGCAGGAGGTCGTGGATTCGATCCCGACCCTAGCGATGCTTGTTGTATAGATGGCGAAATGTTAGCACCATTGCCTGGTACGCAGGAGGTCTTGGAGTCAATCCTGACCCTAACGAAGTCTGTTGTATATTTGGCGATATGTTAACTACCTTGCCTGGTATGCAAGAGGTCGTCGGTTCGATTCCGACCCTGACGATGTCTGTTGTTTATTTGGTACCAAGCGTTGTGTACATATATTTATATATAGCTGGAATGCTGCTATCGAGCACCTATGAAGGCCGCCACTGTGGCACAAGAGGGGGTGGGTGGCAACACCACGCCCGGCCGCCTTTGTCTCCCTAGCAGCGATGTTTTCACACACCGCACCAGGGATCATTTGAGGCTGAGTCGACCTTCGGGAGGCTCAGTACCGGTTCAGATAATCACTATCACCGGTGTTGGTGGCCGTGAGTGGGAATCAGTCTTGGGTCTCTACGGGATTTGTAGCGTAGCATAGCGCTAACCGTTACACTCCCACTCCTCATACTCGCAAACAACAACCGTAATTCGCCACTAAGTGGTGGTGACATCACCATGGCGCTTGTGCCAGGCTATGTGCATGTTAAGGCCACGTGAAGTGTTAAACGTCCGCCGGCAGAAGGTCACGGAGCAGACCCAGGTGCCATGGGTCGACCAACTAAGATGACTGGCCGATGCACCACCTGTGCCCCCTACTGTGCCACACACACGTGTACACACACATACATATACACACACACATGTACATACTCACACACGTGTACACGTGTACCAGTTTGACCTCTGGCACGCTTTGAACTTTGAATTTCTGGTTGTTCGCTTTGACCCCCCCCCCCCCCCCCCCCCCCACTATGCGTGCAGGGCCATGTCCGGGGTTATTGGGTCGGCAGAGGTGTCCTCGGTCCTTTCCGAGCTGCCCGTCATCAGCTCCGTGATGTCGGTGGGCGGAGGGAGATCCATCGAGTCGTCTGTTGTTGGGGAATCATCTGTTGGGGAGTCCGTGGATCTAAAAGGATCGCACGGGGGAGGTACGCACATGGTCGGGAGGGGGGGGAGAGGGTGGGACACCTGTGAGTGAGTGTGTATGCATTGTGTGTGGTGTGTGTGAGTGTCTGTGTAGTATGTTTGAGTATGTGGCAAGTGTGTGAATCGTGTCTTCGTGTGCGGCCGGTTGTGGTGCTGGCCACCCACCCCCTTGTGTGCTGTGCTGGCCTTCATAGGTGCTACTTGCTAACAGATCTTGCCCCAACAGTGTTAAGGCTATGCAGGGGATCTGTGTCTTTTGTGTGTACGTGTGTACGTGTGTACGTATGTATGTATGTGGTGTCTTTGTGTGCATGTGGTGAGTGTAGGTGTGGTACCTTTGTGGCATGTGTGAGTGTGTAAAGTCCGGGACCACCTCCTCCATGGTGCCGGACGGTAACGCTGTGGTGGATGTGAGAAATGCCATAAAGGAAAGGCCAATTTAATCAGCTGATCCCCTCATGGCACTTGTAGCCACCACAACGGCCAACCTGGGCTCTGGACAAGTGCGAGGGGCTGGTAACCCCTCCACCTTCAATTTAATTACCGTACAATCACGCACAAAATAAATTACTTCAGCTTTTACCGAAGGCTCTGCGGGGACAGGCGTCTATGACGTATCCTGGCCAAACCCCATTTGGCGGAACCAGGAGACTGAATCCGTATCCTCTGGGTTCCTCCAGAAACAGCAAAAGACCACTGCAAGTGGCCATGTGGAATGTCCGAACGCTCACTGTGGAGGAGAGGCTGTCGCCTGATGAAGCAAGTTGTAATGACACATTTTATATTTACGTGATCTAACCCAAAAAACCTGTTATGGATGATATTGGTCACGAAAGTCTACGTGTCGTAGTGAAAGTACCTACAGTGGGAGGGCATAGATCGGGGCGGTGGTTTCTGTAATTCTATTTTTTCTTCGTTGAATTATAATCTCCACTCCGTAGCCGGGCTCTCAACGGACGCCCTCTCCTCCCCTTGCCGCCGCCTCCTCGACAACGACGACGGCGGCAAGGAGGCGACCTCCCGCGGCGTCGCCATGGAGACATCGCCGCCGTCGGACCACCCACGCATCGGCAAGCGCGAGGAGGAGGAGGAGGAGGAGGACGACGAGGTGGAGGAGCTGCAGCAGCAGCAGCAGGAGGAGGAGGTGGAGGGACGGCGAGAGAGGTTCTCTCCCTACGAAGGGGACGGCAAAATGGCGTCGGAGGGAGGGAGACCCGAAACGTCGGACGCCGCCGCCAACGTCTCTCGCGGCAGGCCGGAGGCTTTGGGCTCGCCTAACGGCAACGGCGGCAACGGCGGCAACGGCGGCAACGCCGGTCGTGGTGACGGAGACGACACCGGTGGTGGCGGCGGTGGCGATGGCAACGACGTGATGGTGGTGGACTCCTCTCCTAGCGCGTCTGCTGCCTCCACCCTCCTCTCCCTGGCCGTGGCTCACCCCCACCCCCCCCTGCCCCCCCTCACCGCCACCCCCGCGTCTGCAAGGACGTCCGGGCAGAATGGCACCGGCGGTGGCACCGGCGGCAGAGGCGGCAGCGGCAGGAATCCGACCCTCTCGCAATCCGTGCCGCCTCTGACGCCAAACAACGCTCTGCCGCAGAGGCGGGGGATGTCCGGATTTCGAGATGGCCACCTGCGGAACGTCGCTCCCTTCAACCATCACCATCAGAACCAGCAGCAGCATCATCAGCACAGGCAGCAGCCGCAGCCGCGCAACGATAAGATAATCGCGGCGATCATGTCGAGGGTCCGCGCTCAGAGACACCGGGACCACCCGGGCCTGGCGTTCTCTCGCGACTCCCGGCGGTTTGCGGCAAACTTTTCGGCTTCTCCATCCTCCTCCTCGTCCGCCGGCACCGCCGCGAGCGCCCAGCTGTCGGTAGCACCTTTGGCTTCGGTCGGATCGGCGTCGTCGGCGGTAGCGGGAGGAGGACCACCCGGGGCTCCCGCGCCGGACGGAGAGACGCCGTCGTTCTCCGGCGTCGCCGCTCCGCCGCCGCCGTCGTCGTCGTCGGCCGCGCAGAGGCACGCGGCGGCCGCGACGCTGGAGTTTGCGCGCCGGGAGCACGTGGCCAGGATGGAGAACCTGCGGCTGGAGCGCGAGATCCTTGAGATGAAGCGCGACGTGTGGAGGCTGCGCCGGCAGAGCCTGCAGGCCGGAGTCGAGGTCTACCCACTGGAGGGGGACGACTGCGACGGGCTGTGACGCCGGCGGGGGTGGGTGGTGTGACGGGGATGATGATGGTGACGATGGTGACGACGGTCTGAGTTAGTCGGTCCGAGTCGGTCCGCCCGAGGCAGTCGGCGTCGGTCCGCCCGAGTCAGTCTGAGTCGGTCTGCCCGAGGCAGTCTGAGTCGGTCCGCCTGAGGCAGTCCGCCCAGAAGCTCAAACGGACGCAGTCAGGTCGGCGGTTCGCTTTTGGCGTTGGGCACGGTGGCGGTGGGGTAAAGTCCTGGTTAGTCCCCATTACCCTCCCTACTACCTCCCCCCACCTCCATTGTCAGGAAGGGCGCCTCGACAAAGACCCTGGACGCCCGCCTGAGCCCCCACGCCCTCCCCCCCACGCCCCCCCCCCACCCCTTCTGAAGCGGCACTCCGCCAGCGTTTGTGAGCCGGAGGAACTTTTCGCCGGCAGCGGCGCCAACGAGCCGGGCGGCTGCTGGGAGGCAGCGGTCGTAGCCGCACCTTCGTGCCGCCGCCCGTCGTGTTTGAACGCCGGATTTTAAGGGGCCCGCGGCGTCCGCCGGCGTGAAATTTTTATTTATTTCGTTTGCAAGGAAGGAAGCCCCGAGGCAAAAAAACAAAAACGGTGCCTCCTTAAACTAAACTCATTTTTATTGTTACCAAGTGGAAGGCACCCACTGAGCCCCGTAGCTTTTATCAGAAGTGGCCTGCCCATCACAAATGGCAGCAGCTCAACCAAGTGGCTGACATCACCATCACGTGGACATTGATAGCAGAAGCCAAATACTCTAAACGTGTGTTTATACAGACTCCTAGAGACCCATAGATATCCATAGACTCACATACACCCATAGAGACCCACATACACCCATAGAGACCCACATATACCCATAGAGACCCAAATATACCCATAGAGACATACACCAATAGAGACCCACCTACACCAATAGAGACCCACATACACCAATAGAGACACACATATACCCATAGAGACCCACATATACCCATAGAGACATACACCCATAGAGACCCACATATACCAATAGAGACTTACACCCATAGACACCCACACACACCCATAGAGACCCACATATACCAATAGAGACCCACATATACCCATAGAGACCCACATATACCCATAGAGACATACACCAATAGAAACTTACACCCATAGACACCCACACACACCCATAGAGACTTACACCCATAGACACCCACACACACCCATAGAGACCCACATACACCCATAGAGACAACCACCCATAGAGACCCACATACACCCATAGAGACACACACACCCATAGAGACACACACCCATAGAGACGTACACCCATAGAGACACACACCCATAGAGACAACCACCCATAGAGACCCACATACACCCATAGAGACAACCACCCATAGAGACCCACATACACCCATAGAGACCCACATACACCCATAGAGACACACCCATAGAGACTCACATATACCAATAGAGACACACCCATAGAGACTCACATATACCCATAGAGACCCACATACACCCACATACACCCACAGAGAGCCATAGAAATCCACCGTACTTATGGAGACCCATACTAAAACTAAACTATATTTATTGTTACCAAGTGTAAGGCCCCACTGATCTGCTGTTTAGCTGCTTTTCTCATAAGCGACCTGGCCTTCACTAATGATAGCAGCTCATCCAAGTGGCTGATAACATCATCACCATGTGGACATTGATAGCAGCAGGCACATACTCTTGAGCGTGTGGTGACGAACGCAGGAACCCTTTGTTCCAATGGGAAAGCAATGGGGGGTTAGCGTACTTGGAACGAGTGAAGGACATCTGTGGGGTAGGGGCGGAAATGGTAAATGTTGAAGAACAATTACGACAATAAGTGATACATTGTAAATAATGTTTTCTTTTCTATTAACCGTTGATGATTTTACGACGATGAAGGAGGAGATGGCGGTGAGGAATTCAGGAGGATGACTCCCCGGGAGATGCAGATGTTTCATTAAGAATGACGCACGGTTTATGTGGGAAAATAACGTTCAGTCCGGTTCTCCTGTAACGCGTTGGTCGTAATAACAAATAATGACACGTGACATCGGGGTGTAAAGCACAGTCCGCGATAACGCGTGAGATGCGTACGCAGGCAGAACAAAGACTCAGGCGCGTGGGTACCACCTTGAAGGATCCAGCAGCATCTCAATACCTTGTGCGATGATGATGATGATGATGACGATGATGATGCTACTTTGAGGCAGCCGTACAACCGCTAATTCCTACTCGCGTGACGTAGTTCCTTTCGCTCGATCGCGTTATGTATCCAATTCGCACCTAAGTTTCTGTACAAACGTGTTCCCTATCATTCATCATCGCGTTATGTATTCACTTCGCGTTGTGAAAACAACACGCAGCGTTGCAGCGGCAAGGGACTGTATTTGGAGGTCGGTGTCTGCGGGACGCGCTTGGATGTTGTCGGGTTACTGTTGTTTATATACTCGCGTAGGCAATTGTATAGTTTTCTAAATGCACTTGGGCATATCACTGTCGGGCGTTCAGACGCATACCGTGCGCTCCGTCGAGATACGCCTGGACGTCTGTAGAGCGTCCGGTTGCACCAATTTATTTATACTCGCCTGTCTATAGAGCCTCAATCACTTGTCCATAGATTTCAGCAGGGTGCTTCGTGTACGTACGTGTGTGTGTGAACCGCTTTGGGCACCGTACGTAGCCGACCGTGCTAATCGGGAGGTGCGGTGGGGGGGACAGCGTAGCGTCTAGATGCGGTGATGGGAAGTTTAGATTAACCTGAGTTCGTCTCAAGAGCATTGATTACCACCCACAGCAGTCGAGATTCGCCAGTTAGAGGTTAATCCGTCTGATAGAAATCCAATTATTGTAGTCCGAGATGCATCTAGGATATCACTCAGCGGTCCAGATGCAGAGATAATCGCGTTCGTTTTGCA
This sequence comes from Petromyzon marinus, assembly GCF_010993605.1. NCBI lineage: Eukaryota > Metazoa > Chordata > Hyperoartia > Petromyzontiformes > Petromyzontidae > Petromyzon > Petromyzon marinus. The sequence continues at coordinate 1,075,074 of NW_022638155.1, read as the reverse complement.
TTCTTTATTGTCGGCGGGGCGACCAGGATGCGCCATTCCGTTTGCAGGTTAACTTATTGTCTACGGAGCGTCGAGAGCAAGGGGGTCGGCAAACCCGCGGCTCCAGAGGTGCACGCGGACTCTTAAGGGCTGCTATGTGACAGCGTTTATTGTTCACGACCTTAAAATTTGACTTAAAACTTTCCTGACTGCAGGAATTCACATTCTTGGTTCTTTCGGTCAAGTTACGTAGGTAGAAAATAAAAAGTAACATAATAAAATTAAATAAAGTATAATGTTTAAGTAATGATTTGCTTTTATTATTTTCAATACATTTTTCTTTTTTCTGTTATTAAATTTTATTTTATTTTCTACCTACGTGACTTTACCGAAAGAACAAAGAATATGTTAACTACCTTGCCTGGTATACAGGAGGTCATGGGTTCGATCCCGACGATGCCTGTTGTATATTTGGAGTCCGCGTGTTTCTCTCCCCGGTGGTCGTGTGGATTTTCCCTCGACGTTTAGAATCGGTGTTCAGAGTATTTGGCTATTGCTATGAATGTCCACGTGATGATGGTGATATCAGCCACTTGGTTGAGCTGCTGTCATTTGTGATGGCCAGGTCGTTCTGAAAAAGTGCTCCGTAGCAGCTTTGTTAGGGGGGGGCCCTCATACGTGGTAAGAATAAAAAATATAGTTTCAGTTTGTCACGGACCACCGTCGTCGCGTATTCACGTTTCATTGCGGCTCTCGAAGGACTGAGTTTGTAAACGGATTTACCCCCAAAAAATGGCCCTCGTCATATCGGCTTGCCGACCCCCCTCGTCGAGATGCGCTGATTTTCCTCCATCGTCTGCAGGAGTTTGCTCGCGGGTGGAGGGGCGTCGAGATGCGCGGCCGGTCACCTTTGAATGAACCCAGTTCCTTGCCCGCGTTGGCGTTGTTTTTAGTTTAGTTTGTAGAGCGTCGTTGTCCGGAGAGTCGGTGGACGCACTGAGTAATGTTAACCTCGCCATCCGGTTATTCTGTGATATCAGCAGGCCGCGTACGGTGGGGTAAAGTGTGGGTATGCGCAACCTCTGTTAAGACGTACCGGCCAGCGTGGAAGAAGAGTAGGCCAAATACCGCCCTACAGAGGGGCTCCGTACGGGGCAGCGCCTTTTATTAATCAGCCTGTCTACAGGGCATCTAGATCCAGTGAGACAGTGCCTACAGGACTTCTAGATCCAGTAAGATGTCTACGGGACTTCTAGATCCAGTGAGACAGTGGATACAGGACTTCTAGATCCAGTAAGATGTCTACAGGACTTCTAGATCCAGTAAGATGTCTACGGGACTTATAGATCCAGTAAGATGTCTACAGGACTTCTAGATCCAGTAAGATGTCTACAGGACTTCTAGATCCAGTAAGATGTCTACGGGACTTCTAGATCCAGTGAGATGTCTACAGGACTTCTAGATCCAGTAAGATGTCTACAAGACTTGTAGATCCAGTAAGATGTCTACAGGACTTCTAGATGCAGTAAGATGTCTACGGGACTTCTAGATCCAGTGAGATGTCTACGGGACTTTAGATCCAGTAAGATGTCTACAGGATTTTAGATCCAATAAGATGTCTACAGGACTTTAGATCCAGTAAGATGTCTACAGGACTTAAGATCCAGTAAGATGTCTATGAGACTTTAGATCCAGTAAGATGTCTACAGGATTTTAGATCCAATAAGATGTCTACAGGACTTTAGATCCAGTAAGATGTCTACAGGACGTAAGATCCAGTAAGATGTCTACAGGACTTGAGATCCAGTAAGATGTCAACAGGACTTCTAGATCAAGTGAGATTTCTACTGGACTTCTAGATCCAGTAAGATGTCTACAGGACTTATAGATCCAGTAAGATGTCTACGTGACTTCTAGATCCAGTAAGATGTCTACGAGACTTTAGATCCAGTAAGATGTCTACAGGACTTTAGATCCAGTAAGATATCAACAGGACTTCTAGATCAAGTGAGATTTCTACAGGACTTCTAGATCCAGTAAGATGTGTACAGGACTTCTAGATCCAGTGAGATGTCTACTGGACTTTAGATCCAGTCAGATGTCTACAGGACTTTAGATGCAGTAAGATGTCTACATGACTTCTTGATCCAGTAAGATGTCTACATGACTTCTATATCCAGTAAGATGTCTACAGGACTCCTAGATCCAGTAAGATGTCTACAGGACTTCTAGATCCAGTAAGATGTCAACAAGACTGCTAGATGCAGTAAGATGTCTACAGGACTTCTAGATCCAGTAAGATGTCTACAAGACTTCTAGATGCAGTAAGATGTCTACGGGACTTTATATCCAGTAGGATGTCTACAGGACTTCTAGATCCAGTAAGATGTCTACAGGACTTCTAGATCCAGTGAGATGTCTACAGGACTTATAGATCCAGTAAGATGTCTACAGGACTTTAGATCCAGTAAGATGTCTACAAGAGTTCTAGATCCAGTATGATGTCTACAGGACTTTATATGCAGTAAGATGTCTACATGACTTCTTGATCCAGTAAGATGTCTACATGACTTCTATATCCAGTAAGATGTCTGCAAGACTTCTATATCCAGTAAGATGTCTACAGGACTTCTAGATCCAGTAAGATGTCTACAGGACTTCTAGGTCCAGTAAGATTTCTACAAGACTTCTAGATGCAGTAAGATGTCTACGGGACTTTAGATCCAGTAAGATGTTTACAGGACTTCTAGATCCAGTAAGATGTCTACAGGACTTCTAGATCCAGTGAGATGTCTACAGGACTTCTATATCCAGTAAGATGTCTACAGGACTTTAGATCCAGTAAGATGTCTGCAGGACTTCTAGATCCAGTAAGATGTCTACAGGACTTCTAGATCCAGTAAGATGTCTTCAGAACTTCTAGATCCAGTAAGATGTCTACGGGACTTTAGATCCAGTAAGGTGTCTACAGGACTTCTAGATCCAGTAAGATGTCTACAGGACTTTAGATCCAGTAAGATGTCTACAGGACTTTAGATCCAGTAAGATGTCTACAGGACTTCGATATCCAGTGAGATGTCTACGGGACTTCTAGATCCAGTAAGATGTCTACGGGACGTCTAGATCCAGTAAGATGTCTACAGGACTTCTAGATCCAGTAAGATGTCTACAGGACTTTAGATCCATTAAGATGTCTACGGGACTTCTAGATCCAGTAAGATGTCTACAGGACTTCTAGATCCAGTAAGATGTCTACGGGACTTTAGATCCAGTAAGATGTCTACAAGACTTTAGATCCAGGAAGATGTCTACAGGACTTCTAGATCCAGTAAGATGTCTACGGGACTTCTAGATCCAGTAAGATGTCTACGGGATGTCTAGATCCAGTAAAATGTCTACAGGACTTCTAGATCCAGTGAGATGTCTACAGGACTTTAGATCCAGTAAGATGTCTACAGGACTTCTAGATCCAGTAAGATGTCTACAGGACTTCTAGATCCAGTAAGATGTCTACGGGACTTTAGATCCAGTAAGATGTCTACAAGACTTTAGATCCAGTAAGATGTCTACTAGACTTTAGATCCAGTAAGATGTCTACAGGACTTCTAGATCCAGTGAGATGTCTACAGGACTTTAGATCCAGTAAGATGTCTACAGGACTTCTAGATCCAGTAAGATGTCTACAGGACTTCTAGATCCAGTAAGATGTCTACAGGACTTTTGATCCAGTAAGATGTCTACAAGACTTTAGATCCAGTAAGATGTCTACAAGACTTTAGATCCAGTAAGATGTCTACTAGACTTCTATGTCCAGAAAGATGTCTACAGGACTTCTAGATCCAGTAAGATGTCTACAAGACTTCTATATCCAGTAAGATGTCTACAGGACTTCTAGATCCAGTAAGATGTCAACAAGACTGCTAGATGCAGTAAGATGTCTACAGGACTTCTAGATCCAGTAAGATGTCTACAAGACTTCTGGATGCAGTAAGATGTCTACGGGACTTTAGATCCAGTAAGATGTCTACAGGACTTCTAGATCCATTAAGATGTCTACAGGACTTCTAGATCCAGTGAGATGTCTACAGGACTTCTAGATCCAGTAAGATGTCTACAGGACTTTAGATCCAGTAAGATGTCTACAAGAGTTCTAGATCCAGTATTATGTCTACAGGACTTTAGATGCAGTAAGATGTCTACATGACTTCTTGATCCAGTAAGATGTCTACATGACTTCTATATCCAGTAAGATGTCTACAAGACTTCTATATCCAGTAAGATGTCTACAGGACTTCTAGATCCAGTAAGATGTCTACAGGACTTCTAGGTCCAGTAAGATGTCTACAAGACTTCTAGATGCAGTAAGATGTCTACGGGACTTTAGATCCAGTAAGATGTCTACAGGACTTCTAGATCCAGTAAGATGTCTACAGGACTTCTAGATCCAGTGAGATGTCTACAGGACTTCTAGATCCAGTAAGATGTCTACAGGACTTTAGATCCAGTAACATGTCTGCAGGACTTCTAGATCCAGTAAGATGTCTACAGGACTTCTAGATCCAGTAAGATGTCTTCAGAACTTCTAGATCCAGTAAGATGTCTACAGGACTTCTAGATCCAGTAAGATGTCTACGGGACTTTAGATCCAGTAAGATGTCTACAGGACTTTAGATCCATTAAGATGTCTACGGGACTTGTAGATCCAGTAAGATGTCTACAGGACTTCTAGATCCAGTAAGATGTCTACGGGACTTTAGATCCAGTAAGATGTCTACAAGACTTTAGATCTAGGAAGATGTCTACAGGACTTCTAGATCCAGTAAGATGTCTACAGGACTCTAGATCCAGTAAGATGTCTACAAGACTTTAGATCCAGTAAGATGTCTACTAGACTTTAGATCCAGTGAGATGTCTACAGGACTTCTAGATCCAGTGAGATGTCTACAGGACTTTAGATCCAGTAAGATGTCTACAGGACTTCTAGATCCAGTAAGATGTCTACAGGACTTCTAGATCCAGTAAGATGTCTACAGGACTTTTGATCCAGTAAGATGTCTACAAGACTTTAGATCCAGTAAGATGTCTACTAGACTTTAGATCCAGAAAGATGTCTACAGGACTTCTAGATCAAGTGAGATTTCTACAGGACTTCTAGATCCAGTAAGATGTCTACAAGACTTCTAGATCAAGTAAGATGTCTACAGGACTTCTATATCCGGTAAGATGTCTGCAGGACTTCTAGATCCAGTAAGATGTCTACGGGACTTTAGATCCAGTAAGATGTCTACAGGACTTTAGATCCAGTAAGATGTCTACAGGACTTTAGATCCAGTAAGATGTCTACAGGACTTCTAGATCCAGTAAGATGTCTACAGGACTTCTAGATCCAGTAAGATATCTACAGGACTTTAGATCCAGTAAGATGTCTACAGGACTTTAGATCCAGTAAGATGTCTACAGGACTTTAGATCCAGTAAGATGTCTACAGGACTTCTAGATCCAGTGAGATGTCTACAGGGCTTCTAGATCCAGTAAGATGTCTATCGGACTTCTGGATCCAGTGAGATGTCTACAGCACGTCTAGATGCAGTCTGGTTACCACCTGCAACCCTTTGCGACGAATTTTATCGACAATAAAATGAAGAGAATTCTACAATGATGTCGTTGTCATCCTTCACGTCGACGGTTACTCGCCCGCTGCCCCCAGGAGGTCGTCCGTGGGTTCGATGCCCGACCTCCGACGATGCCCGTTGCATTAACGGAGTACGTGAGTCCTCGTCATCATCGCTCGCTCTCCACCGTGGTGGTCTCGTGGATCGGTGTCCGGCTCCTCCGGGTTTTGCCTCCACCTCCACGTTCCGTAAATGAAGCGGGTTCAGATTGCTCGAGGTCGGATCAAACGTTGTGCGGGGGGGGAATCGTTGCGGCTCCGAAACTCTCCGTCTACAGCCCTGAAGCTCCACCATCACCACTTCCTCCACCACCTCCACCACTTCCTCCACCACCTCCACCACCGTCACCACCACTTCCTCCACCAACTCCACCACCACTTCCTCCACCAACAACAACAACTGCCATTCGCCACTAAGTGCCAGGCCATGTGCACCTTGAGGCCACGTGAAGTGTCGAACGCCCGCGGGCAGGAGGTCACGGGGCAGACCCAAGTGCCACGGGTCGACTGACTAAGATGACTGAGATGACTGGCTGATGGACCACCTGTGCCCCCTACTGTGCCAACCTGCTATGCTTTAGCCACCCGGCGCTCCGCTCGTTGTTGTGAGCGTCACTCCGCCCTCCCTTGTTGTTGGAGGGCGACTACCTCCAACTGCCCAGTAGCGTCCTTCACGAGCCTCCTCCACAGAGGCCGATCTTGACACCGCTGGTACCAGTCATCGGCAAGTCCACTCAGCTCCACGTCTAGCCCGTGCCGCACCCGTTTAGCCCCCTCGATCCGGCCGAACAAAAGCTGTTTCGGCATGCGGTGGCTGGGCATGTGGGCTACATGACCCAGCCAACGCAGCCTTGCCTGCAGGAGGAGCTCAGCGATGGGACCTTGCCCAGATCTTTCAAGGATTTGTGAGCTCCTCACATAATCCAGCCTGGTTAAACCCAGGATGGATCGTAGGCAGGCCAGCCTAAATGTTTCCAACCGGCGAAGATGCTCCATGAAGGGGGTCCACGTTTCGCAAGCGTAGAGAAGGGAGGGAATGACCGTGGCCGAGAAGACCTGAAGCTTAGTGCGGAGCGACAGACCAGGTAGCTTCCACACAGCATTACGCAAACGATGAAAAGATATTGCCGCTCGACTGATTCGGAGTGAGACTTCTGCTGTTAAACTGGAGCCGGTCATAAGCACACTGCCCAGGTATGGGAAACTCTTCACTCTCTCCACAACTGCCCCATCACCGATTGGAAGTTGTGGGGGTGGAGTTTCCGATGCTACAAAATACCCAGGCAGGTGCTTAGTTTTGGTGGGGCTGATGGTAAGGCCCCATCTCTTAGTGTCACGCTCCAGTCTCAGCAGCAGCGTCTCCAACTCCTTTTCTGAATGAGCAGCTATTACCAAATCATCGGCATACATAACGTGATTTAAAGCTTTCGTGACTGCAGTAATTCATATTCTTAGCTCTTTTGGTAAAGTCAGGTTGAAGGGAAACAATAAAATAATACAATATATATATAAAACAATACAAATTCTCACGACGTTTCGACCATCACACAAACGGTCGTCATCAGGTGTGTCGGTTTGAATTGATTTATTTATTTTTAAACGGTGTATTTATTTATTAAAACACATCAGCGCCACGTGCAGCGATTTGGCAGTTCATTTAGAAGGACTAGTCCATCTATGTTCTGAAAAGAGGAGGGGGGAGACGAAAAATTAATGTATGCTGTCTGAAAAGCCACTGTAAGCGTGAACAATAAATTAAGACCTGAAATGGTTTATCAAATCTTTCAAATGGTTGCTAAGCCAGAATCCATCTTCTCGGTTGAAATTGTCTCTGTGCTTGTATATTTGGATAGCCTCATGAACGAATCTCTCATGGCAGCCAGATGGCTTACAAAGAACCTCTGTCTTGGAAAAGTCAATGTCATGTGAGCCTACTGAGTTATAACAATGATCTGCCACGGCCAAGGTGTTGGTCCTACCGTGTTTAAGGTCTGCTTTGTGTTCACGAATGCGGTCCGAGACATGGCGTTTGGTTTCTCCAATGTAACTACTACCACAGAGGCAACTTAGTTTGTAGACACCAGGGTACTGTATGCCCGGAATCACATCTTTTACAGACGGAACCAGATCACGGATTTTATGTAATGTGTTGAAACGGACCTGGATCTTGTGTTTATTCAAGATTTTTGAGATATTTTTTTTGGCTCATTGAACCATCAGGTCTCTTTTTTATTAGGACATCCAAAAAAGGTAGCTTGCCATCTTTTTCGACTTCCATGGTAAATCTGATGGCTGGGTGTATGGAATTGATGTGGTCGAAGAATTGGTCTAGAACAGGCCGGCCATGTGGCCAGATGACAAAAGTGTCATCCACGAACCTCTTCCATAAGGTTGGGCGCAGAGTGGCAGTCTGGATGGCGTCAGTCTCAAATTTCTCCATGAAAATGTTAGCTATAACCGGAGATAGGGGGGAGCCCATTGGGGTGCCCTCAGTTTGTTTGTAGAAAGTTCCATTCCAAGTGAAGTATGTATTGGTTAAACAGTGTCTCACCAGGGGGGGGTACCTCAGTGTTTAGTCCTTGATGAACCAAGTCTTCAATGATTGCGATGGTGTCAGGTACAGGAACCTTGGTGAATAAGGAAACGACATCAAAACTGACAAGCAGGTCGTCTGGGGACAAGGAAATACCCTTGATTGTCGATACCAGGTGAGTAGAATTTTGTACCGCAGAGGTGGTTTTTCCAGTGAAAGGACGCAGGATTTCAGACAAAAACGAGCCAGTTTCTAGGTGGGGGAGTTGATAGTAGAGACGATGGGACGAAGGGGTGTATCTACTTTATGTATTTTTGGTAAGGCGTATAATCTTGGTGGCCTGGCAGCAGAAGGTTTCAACGAAAATTGTTTAGATTGATCAATTAATGTGGTTGAATCAGAAATTATTTTGTTGGTTTGTGTAACGAGGCTGTTGGTGGGATCTCTTTTTATTTTTGTATAACTACCATTGTCGAGTAATTCTTTAATTTTGTTGTTGTATTCTATTTTATCCATGATGACAGTAGCATTGCCCTTGTCAGCTGAGAGGACTACAATGTCATCCCTCTTTTTTAATTTATATAATTCAAAACGCTCATCTTTGCTGAGGTTGCTAGCTGGCATCTTAGCGTGTTTGAGGGTTGCAGCGATTTCAGATCTTGCTACGTCTGCAGCGATGTGACCCAGGCCCCTGAGAGCAACGTCTACTTGGGCAATTATATCATTAACTGGTATGTGTTTAGGTGGGACTGCAAAGTTTAGACCTTTAGCTAAAACGGATTTCAGACCATCGGAAATAGAACTGTTACTGCGATTATTTACGACTTTGTGTGTGGGTCCGGTCTTTTGTTGAAGAGGAAGTTAAATTTGGAAATCAGGTTGTCCTTACATTTGGTCGATATAGTAGCAGCTGAAGAGGCAGTCATATTGTCTACATGTTCCCAATCCGATGTGGACATTGTTGCCGTCAATGATAAGTGTGATTTGTAGAGTGTCTTGTCTAACTGATCTAGTTCGGTGCGTATAAGTCTGATTTTTTCTGAGATAAGAGCTAAGCTAGTTTTGAAAATAATTAGTTTCGCATTAGAAGTTACAGCAGCAGAGGTCAGTGTAAATGCGATTGGTATTACCCCAGAGTCAAATCAATTCCTGTCTCGTCCCTTCACCTGATGAAGGCCGCTTGTGTTGTGGCCGAAACGTCGTGAGAATTTTATTGCGTCATTTTATTTTATCAATTTATTATTTTATTCTCATTCCACGTGGTGGTGACTTTACCGAAAGAACCAAAGAAGACGAATCCTTGCAGTCACACGAAAGCTTTCAATCGAATTTTTTATTTATTTTACGCCAATGAATAGCAGTGGCAGCTAAGGGGGTGTACAACGCCTCTAGAGCAGTTTTGAGAGAAGATCTCATTGGTAGCGCGATTCGATTTGCAGTTTATTGGCAATAGCATTCCAGACCCTGGGGGCATCAATAACAAAGGCCCTTCCTCCGGTTTTTTGTACCGCTAGAGGCTACACACGGAGGAGAGAGCTTTGTCTTTGGGGGAAAGTTGTCCCGCTTCCAAGACTGTCCGGGGGCTCGGCGTGGAAGAGTAGACCAAGCACCGCTCCCGTGAACAAGCACTCACGCTCCAAACCCCCTCCCTCGCGGCTCGCCGAACCGGTAACCGATTCGCGCAACGTTAACCGGCTTCGCGATTCTTAGGTCCTTTTTTTTTTTAAAGCGCGGGAAGATTTGCCGCCAAAGTTCTCCGGGGGGGGGGGGGCAGTCGCCTAGCAACCCTGAGCGATCTTCCGGAAGACCTCTACTGACTCTTCCGCGAACCAAAATAAAACAATCCCGGTAGAAATCTTCCGGAAGATCGGCAGGCGCAGATCCTTCTGGATGCAACGTCCTTCCGGAAGACGTAGTCGTGTTTTTTTATTTATGCTACTTCCTCTTCCGGCAGGGATTATCCCCCTTTCTTCTGGAAGATGGTAACAAAACAACTTCCATTATTCCGGAAGATCGGTAGAATCTTTCCAGACTGCAGGAATTGATATTAATACTCTTTGGTTCTATTCGGTAAAGTCACGTAGGTAAAAAAAATATAAAACAACAAAAATCACGCCGTTTCGGCCACAACACAAGCGACCTTCATCAGGTGAAGGGACCAGCCTGTCTCGAAGACTGCGCTGGAGTGAAACAGAGCCAAGCTCAGACTACGACCTTTAAGCTGTGTGAGAGGGATTAAGGTGCCTCGACAAAGGAATTAACATAAAAATTAGCATTTGATTGGGGGACTTAGCATGATGAAAGGTGTAGCACGCGGCAGTGCACCTTTAAGCTGTGTGAGAGGGATTAAGGTGCCTTGACAAAAGAATTAGCGCAAAAATTAGCATTTGATTGGCGGACTTATCATGATGAAAGGTGTAGCACAGTGATCGGCACCGGCAGTGCACCAGCCTGTGCTGCGAAAGTTTGGGGTACCACTACTTGAAAAAATATACTGTACCAATGAAAATTAGTTTAATGTTTGGTTCGATTTAGAACATCTTTCCAATGGTTGCTTAATTTGAAACCATCTTCTCGGTTGAAATTGTGTCTGTGCTTGTAGATCTCAATTGCCTCATGAACAAATCTCTGATAAAAACATGTGGGTTTGCAAAGAACCTTGGTATCGGAGAAAATTATATCGTGATCACCCACAGCGTTGTAACAGTGATCAGCCACGACAGAAGAATTCGTTCTGCCGTGTTTCAAATCTGATTTGTGCTCGCGAATTCGGTCAGAGACATGTCGTTTCGTCTCCCCGATATAGCAATCACCGCAGGTACAACTCAAGATGAAGCGACATGTCTCTGACCGAATTCGCGAGCACAAATCAGATATGAAACACGGCAGAACGAATTCTTCTGCCGTAGCTGATCACTGTTACAACGCTGTGGGTGATCACGATATAATTTTCTCCGATACCAAGGTTCTTTGCAAACCTATAGGTTTTTATCAGAGATTTGTTCATGAGGCAATTCAGATCTACAAGCACAGACACAATTTCAACCGAGAAGATGGTTACTAATTAAGCAACCATTGGAAAGATGTTCTAAATCGAACCAAACATTAAACTAATTTTCATTGGTACAGTATATTTTTTCAAGTAGTGGTACCCCAAACTTTCGCAGCACAGGCTGGTGCACTGCCGGTGCCGATCACTGTGCTACGCCTTTCATCATGATAAGTCCGCCAATCAAATGCTAATTTTTGCGCTAATTCCTTTGTCAATGCACCTTAATCCCTCTCACACAGCTTAAAGGTGCACTGCCGCGTGCTACACCTTTCATCATGCTAAGTCTGCCAATCAAATGCTATTTTTTATGTTAATTCCTTTGTCGAGGCACCTTAATCCCTCTCACACAGCTTAAAGGTCGCAGTCTGAGCTTGGCTCTGTTTCACTCCAGCGCAGTCTTCGAGACAGGCTGGTTCCTTCACCTGATGAAGGCCGCTTGTGTTGTGGCCGAAACGTCGTGATTTTTGTTGTTTTATTTTTTTTACCTACGTGACTTTACCGAATAGAACAAAAGAGTATGGATCTTTGCAGTCACGAAAGCTTCAAATCTAGAATTGATATTAACTTCTAGATTTGAAGCTTTCGTGACTGCAAGGATTCACACTCTTTGGGTTTTTTCGGTAAAGTCACGTAGGTACAAAATAAAATAAAAATAAATGAAAAAATAAAATTTTGTTGTTTTTATTTACTTTTTACCTACGTGACTTTACTGAAAAAAACCAAGAAGAGTATTATTACTACTCTTTGGTTCTTTCGGTAAAGTCACGGAGATAGAAAATAATAAAATAAACATAAAATTTTTATGGAAGCCAAAAACTTACGACGTTTCGATCGCAACAAAAGCGGCCGCCTGATGACAACCGCTCGTGTTGCGATCCAAACGTCGTGAGTTTTTGGTTTTTATTAATTTTCATTTTAATTTTATTATTTTCTAGCTACTTGACTTTACCGAAAGAACCAAAGAGCATGTACAGATCCTCCGGGATATTTGGCGATGGAAAGGGTGCTCCAGATGTCTTGTGACCCCACATTTTAATGAACTAAAACGTAATACTCTTTGGTTCTTTCGGTAAAGTCACGTAGTAGGTATAAAATGAAATAAATTAAATCACGACGTTTCGGGCGCAACACAAGCGTCCGTCATCAGGTGGGACAACCATAGCAAGAAACAAATAGCTGAAGTGGGTAAAAGGGCTCCTGTGACAAGAGGCTTTATAGGTAAGAGAGGGGGGAGGAGCCAGGGAGGAGAGACAGAGAGGGGGGGTAGGGGGAGTGGAGTGCTGAAGTGAGTGGTTGAGGGAGTGAGAAGGTGAAGAAGAGAGGGGGGAGGAGCCAGGGAGGAGAGAGGGGGGGTAGGGGGGGGTGCTGAAGTGAGTGGTTGTGGGAGTGGGAAGGTGAAGACGAGAGGGGGGAGGAGCCAGGGAGGAGAGAGGGGGGGGTGCTGAAGTGAGTGGGGCTGGGAGTGGGAAGGTGAAGAAGAGAGGGGGGAGGAGCCAAGGAGGAGAGGGGGGGGTGCTGAAGTGAGTGGTTGTGGGAAGGTGAAGAAGAGAGGGGGGAGGAGCCAGGGAGGAGAGAGGGGGGGGTGCTGAAGTGAGTGGGGCTGGGAGTGGGAAGGTGAAGAAGAGAGGGGGGAGGGGGTAGGGGTAGTGGGGAGCTGCAAGACGACAAAATGTCGGGTCTGGGAAGTGAGCAGGGCTGGGGGGTAGGAGGCTGAAGAGACTGGAGATGCGGATACAAAGGCAAACTATAAAGCAAATTTTGATTTAAAGCTTTCGTGACTGCAGTAATTCATATTCTTAGCTCTTTCGGTAAAGTCACGTTGAAGGCTCACATGACATTGACTTTTCCAAGACAGAGGTTCTTTGTAAGCCATCTGGCTACCATGAGAGATTCGTTCATGAGGCTATCCACATATACAAGCACAGAGACAATTTCAACCGAGAAGATGGATGCTGGCTTAGCAATCATTGGAAGGATTTGATAAACCATTTCAGGTCTTAATTGATTGTTCACGCTTACGGTGGCTTTCAGACAGCATACATTAATTTTTCGTCTCCCCCCTCTTTTCAGAACATAGATGGACTAGTCCTTCTAAATTAACTGCCAAATCGCTGCACGTGGCGCTGAGTTTTTTTTTTATAAATAAATGCACCGTTAATAGATAAATAAATGCGAACCGCCACTTCTTTCACATGTTTCTTGCCGTTGTTTTTTTCACACCTGATGACGACCGTTTGTGTTATGGTCGAAACGTCGTAAGAATTTATTATTGTTTCATATATACTTATTATTTTATTGTTTTCCTTCAACGTGACTTTACCGAAAGAGCTAAGAATATAAACTATAAAGCAGTTAAGGTTTTACCTGGTTAATAACATTCTTCAAATGATTGCTCAATTTGTACCCATCTTCTCGGTTAAAATTATGTCCACGTTTATATATCTGGATGGCTTCATGAACAAACCTTTGATGGTAGCCCGAAGATTTGCAGAGCACCTTGGTATCGGGGAAAAAATATCATGAGAGCCCTCAGCGTTATAGCAATGGTCAGCCATGGCGGAGGAGTTGGTTCTGCCGTGTTTCAGATCTGCCTTGTGTTCGCGAACACGGTCTGAGACATGACGTTTGGTTTCCCCAATGTAACAATCACCACAGGGGCAACTTAGTTTGTAGATTCTAGGATATTGCATGTCAGGAATGACATCCTTCACAGATGGGATTAGATCACGGATTTTGTGTGCTGCACGAAAACTTCAAGTCTAGATTAAAACTTAATATTTTATTCATTTACTTTTTATGCATACCATTGTTGTATTTGAGATATTTCGGATTCAAGCAGCGGTTTTGAAGGAACATTTGACGTATTTTATGTTGGCATGTGAATAATTCTAAAAACTATCAAAGATCGCAGTTTCCCCTCATAAGAAGTGTTCATATTCTTAGCTCTTTCGGTAAAGTCACGTTATGGTCGAAACGTCGTGAGAATTTTTATTGTTTTATATATATTTTTATTATTTGATTGTTTCCCTTCTACGTGACTTTAGCGAAAGAACCAAAAATATAGTGTTCGCTCATTAAAAGTACTCAAAACAGCATTTTCCGGAAGATCGTTCAGGCGTCTCCCAGTGTTCTTACCCAACAACACAAAAAAACGCGACCCGATCTTCGGGAAGATGGACAAGGCGTAGATCCTTCTGGAAGACCGAGCTACCGGAAGACGTGGTGGTGTTTTTTTGTCCTCCAACTCCCCCTCCCATCTTCCTCTTCCGGCAGACTCCCCTCTCTCTCCTCCAAGACGCAGCAGCAATGGCGCTCCACGTTCCTAAGGCCCCCGGCTTTGCGCAGATGCTGAAGGATGGAGCCAGGGTGAGTCTTCGAGGAGCTTCCTCGCCGCCGCCTTCTACTCAGACCGGGCTCCTTGTTAGGGAGGGGGAGCAGGAGGGGGAGCAGCAGGGGAGGAGATTTTCATTGTGAAGTACAACACCCTAAACCCACGCGGTCTGGGTTTGTCACTCGCGTGCGTGATTCTTACCCATTAAAAACAAGTTTAATGAGGTGGAGTTGTGCTTAACTTCGTTGGGAATCGAACTAAACATACGAGGTTGCGAATGTAGGGATCTATGTTGGTTGGTGATGCTTTTAATAGCTGACGCGGCATGGAGCCGTTATCCGTTACCACGCGAAGCCTTCACCCACCAGGCCGCAAGTCGGGTTCCGAATTGGAGATTAAACATCGATTTAGCGAATAAACGTTCAGGTTTAGTGGTCGTGTAGCGATAGTACCGCTTGCCTCGACGGAGCGGCTGCCGTAATTGTTGAATGATTAAATTAATTCTGGAGAAATCCGCAGATTTGAATGGAATCTGTCACTGACGCTGCACCACAGACTCAGCACTGCCACCCATAGACTCAGCACTGCCATAGACTCAGCACTGTCACCCATAGACCCAGCACTGCCATAGACTCAGCACTGTCACCCATAGACCCAGCACTGCCATAGACTCAGCACTGTCACCCATAGACCCAGCACTGTCACCCATAGACCCAGCACTGTCACCCATAGACCCAGCACTGTCACCCATAGACCCAGCACTGTCACCCATAGACCCAGCACTGTCACCCATAGACCCAGCACTGTCACCCATAGACCCAGCACTGCCATAGACTCAGCACTGTCACCCATAGACCCAGCACTGCCATAGACTCAGCACTGCCATAGACTCAGCACTGCCATAGACTCAGCACTGCCACCCATAGACTTAGCACTGCCATAGACTCAGCACTGCCACCCATAGACTCAGCACTGTCATAGACTCAGCACTGCCATAGACTCAGCACTGCCATAGACTCAGCACTGTCACCCATAGACCCAGCACTGCCATATACTCAGCACTGCCATAGACTCAGCACTGCCATAGACTCAGCACTGCCATAGACTGAGCACTGCCATCGACTCAGCACTGCCAGACTCAGCACTGCCATAGACTCAGCACTGCCATAGACTCAGCACTGCCATAGACTGAGCACTGCCATAGACTCAGCACTGCCATAGACTCAGCACTGCCATAGACTCAGCACTGCCACAGACTCAGCACTGCCATAGACCCAGCACTGCCATAGACTCAGCACTGCCACAGACTCAGCACTGTCATAGACTCAGCACTGCCATAGACTCAGCACTGCCATAGACTCAGCATTGCCATAGACTCAGCACTGCCATAGACTCAGCACTGTCATAGACTCAGCACTGCCATAGACTCAGCACTGCCATAGACTCAGCACTGCCATAGACTCAGCACTGCCATAGGCTCAGCACTGTCATAGACTCAGCACTGACATAGACTCAGCACTGTCATAGACTCAACACCGCCATAGACTCAACACTGCCACCCATATACCCAGCACTGCTATAGACTCAGCAATGCCACCCATAGACTCAGCACTGCCATAGACTCAGCACTGTCACCCATATACCCAGCACTGCCATATACCCAGCACTGCCATAGACTCAGCACTGCCATAGACTCAGCACTGCCATAGACTCAGCACTGCCATAGACTCAGCACTGCCATAGACTCAGCACTGCCATAGACTCAGCACTGCCATAGACTCAGCACTGCCACAGACTCAGCACTGCTATAGACTCAGCACTGCCATATACTCACACTGCCATAGACTCAGCACTGTCACCCATATACCCAGCACTGCCATAGACCCAGCACTGCCATAGACTCAGCACTGTCACCCATAGACCTAGCACTGTCATAGACCCAGCACTGCCATAGACTCAGCACTGTCACCCATAGACCCCGCACTGCCACAGACTCAGCACAGACCATAGACTAACACTGCCCATAGACTCACATTTTCCATAGACTCAACCTTTGCCAAATTCGATTCCAGCTCACGGCCAACCCCAGAGACGATTATCTAACCTGTCCTGGGCCTGCCCTAGGTGGACTCAGCCTTAAATGAGTACCTGGTGTAGCGGTGTGTAGTGAACATCGCCACTGGGGAGACAAAGGCGGCCGGGCGTGGTGCTGGCCAACCACCTCGTGTGCCGTGCTGGCCTTCATAGGTGCTGCTCACTAACAGGACTTGCCCCAGCAGTCTGTTAAGGCTACACGGGGGATCTTTGTCTTTTTGTGTCTGTGTGTGTGTGCACCCTGCAGCATTACAGTGGTCTTGAGGAGGCTGTGTACAGGAACATCCAGGCCTGCAAGCAGCTGGCAGAGACCACGCGCACAGCCTACGGACCATTTGGTGAGACCAGCTGATGATGATGTTCCAGCTGATAATGATGATGCTGCTGCTACTGATGATGACGATGACTACGATGATGACGCTCCAGCTGATGATGATGGTGACTACGCTGATGCTGATGACGCTGCTGATACTGTTGATGATTATGACGCTCCTGCTGCTGATGATTAGGCTGATGATGATGACGCTACTGATGATGATGACGCTACTGATGATGATGACGCTGCTGCTGCTACTGATAATGATAACAATGCTGCTGCTGCCGCGTGCCAACAGGGATGAACAAGATGGTGATCAACCACCTGGAGAAGCTGTTTGTTACGAGTGACGCAGCCACCATCGTGCGCGAGCTGGAGGTGGCCCAACGCTCACCGCTCGCTCAGCACTCGCCGCTCACTCAGCACTCACTTATCGCTTTCACACGCTCACTCACTGCTCACTCAACACTCACCGTTCACTCACTGCTCACTCAACACTCACCGTTCACTCACCACTCATTCACCGCTCACTCACCTCTCACCACTCGCACTCATCGCTCTCTCACACTCACTCACACTTGTGTGGTGTGTACAATGTTAATATACAAAGAGTGTGTGTACTGTGTGTGTGTCTATACAATGTGTGTGTGTACAATGTTAATATACAAAGAGTGTGTGTACTGTGTGTGTGTATATACAATGTGTGTGTGTACAATGTTAATATACAAAGAGTGTGTGGTACTGTGTGTGTGTTTATACAATGTGTGTGTGTGTGTGTACAATGTGTGTGTACAATGAGTGTGTGTACAATGTGTGTGTACATTGTTTGTGTACAATGTTAATATACAAAGAGTGTGTGTACTGTGTGTGTGTATATACAATGTGTGGTGTATACAATGTTTGTGTACAATGTTAATGTACAAATAGTGTGTGTACTGTGTGTGTGTGTGTATATACAATGTGTGTGTACAATGAGTGTGTGTACAATGTTAGTATACAAAGAGTGTGTACTGTGTGTGTGTATATACAATGTGTGTGTGTACAATGTGTGTGTACATTGTGTACAATGTTAATATACAAAGAGTGTGTGTACTGTGTGTATATACAATGTGTACAATGTGTGTGTGTACAATGTGTGTGTGTACAATGTGTGTGTACAATATGTGTGTACAATGAGTGTGTGTACAATGAGTGTGTGTGTGTACAACGAGTGTGTGTGTGTACAACGTGTGTGTGTGTGTGTGTACAACGTGTGTGTGTGTACAACGTGTGTGCGTGTACAACGTGTGTGCGTGTACAACGTGTGTGCGTGTACAACGTGTGTGCGTGTACAATGTGTGTGTGTACAACGTGTGTGTGTGTGTACAACGTGTGTGTGTGTACACAGTGTGTGTTTATAATGATCAGCCTCCCATATAATGGGAGGCTGATCGATGCCCGGGTGCGGTCAAGGGATGGCTCCCTATTGCTCAACCACGTTATGTATGCCGATGATTTGGTAATAGCTGCTCATTCAGAGGAGGAGTTGGAGACGCTGCTGCTGAGACTGGAGCGTGACACTAAGAGATGGGGCCTTACCATCAGCCCCACCAAAACTAAGCACCTGCCTGGGTATTTTGTACCATCGGACACTCCCCCCCCACAACTCCCAATCGGTGAAGGGGCAGTTGTGGAGAGAGTGGAGAGTTTCCCATACCTGGGCAGTGTGCTTATGACCGGCTCCAGTTTAACAGCAGAGGTCTCACTCCAAATCAGTCGAGCGGCAATATCTTTTAATCGGTTGCGTAACGATGTGTGGAAGCTACCTGGTCTGTCGCTCCGCACTAAGCTTCAGGTATTCTCGGCCACGGTCATTCCCTCCCTTCTCTACGCTTGCGAAACGTGGACCCCCTTAATGGAGCACCTTCGCCGGTTAGAAACATTTAGGCTGGCCTGCCTACGATCCATCCTGCGTTTAACCAGGCTGGATTGTGTGAGGAGCTCACAAATCCTTGAAAGATCTGGGCAAGGTCCCATTGGTGAGCTCCTCCGGCAGGCAAGGCTGCGTTGGCTGGGTCACGTAGCCCGCATGCCCAGCCACCGCATGCCGAAACAGCTTTTGTTCGGCCGGATCGAGGGGGCTAAACGGGCGCGGCACGGGCTAGAGAAGAGATGGAGTGATGTGGTACGGGAGGACGTGGAGCTGAGTTGACTTGCCGATGACTGGTACCAGCGGTGTCAAGATCGGCCTCTGTGGAGGAGGCTCGTGAAGGACGCTATTGGGCAGTTGGAGGTAGTCGCTCTCCAACAACAACGGAGGGCGGAGGAGCGACGCTCACAACAACGAGCGGAGCGCCGAGTGGCTAAAGCACAGCAGGTTGGCACAGTAGGGGGCACAGGTGGTGCACCAGCCAGTCATCTCAGTCAGTCGACCCGTGGCACCTGGGTCTGCCCTGTGACCTGCCCGCGGGCATTCGACACTTCACGTGGCCTCAAGGTGCACATGGCCTGGCACAAGCGTCGTGGTGACGTCGCCGCCACTTAGTGGCGAATGGCGGTTGTTGTTGTACAACGTGTGTGTGTGTTTACAACGTGTGTGTGTGTACAACGTGTGTGTGTACATACAACGTGTGCGTGTACAACGTGTGTGTGTACAACGTGTGTGCGTGTACAACGTGTGTGCGTGTACAACGTGTGCGTGTACAACGTGTGTGCGTGCACAACGTGTGTGCGTGCACAACGTGTGTGTGTACATACAACGTGTGTGTGTGCGCGTGTGCAGGTGCAGCACCCTGCAGCCCGCATGGTGCTCATGGCGAGCGAGATGCAGGAGAGGGAGGTTGGTGACGGCACCAACTTGGTGCTGCTGCTGAGCGGCGCCCTGCTGGAGCAGGCCGACTCCCTGCTGCGCTCCGGCCTCTCTGTGCCGGAGGTACGCACAGTGAAGACAAAGATCCCCCGTGTAGCCTCTTAACAGAGTGTCAGGGCAAGTGCTGTTAGTAGTAGTAGCGAGTAGCTAACTACACAGATACAGGTCCCCTGTGTAGCCTTAACAGACTGTTGGGGCAAGTGCTGTTAGCGAGTGGCCAACACCAAATACACACACATACACACACAGATGGTTGTGGTAGTGACACTGAGTGTGCGTGTAGTCCAGGTGACTGAGGGCTGTAAGGAAGGCTTATTGTGGTTGTAGTAGTGACACTGGCCGTGTGTGGTTGCAGGCTACAAGAAGGCCGAATGTGGATGGTAGAGTGGGGGTAGTAGTGACACTGATTGCGCGTGTTTGCGCGTCGTGCTTGCAGGTGATTGCGGGAAACAAGAAGGCTTAGTGCAGTGGTGGCGGTAGTGCCGCTGATTGCGCGTGGTTGCGCGTGGTTGCGGTTGCAGGTGATTGCGGGCTACGAGAAGGCGTGCGACAAGGCTCTGGAGCTGCTGCCGTCGCTGAGCGAGCGGGCTCTGGGCAACGAGCGTGACGAGGCCGAGGTGGCGGCCGCCATCCGCACGGCCGTCTCCTCCAAGATGTACGGCATCGAGGACTTCCTGGCCAAGCTCATTGCCTCCGCCTGTGGTGAGGACGAGAGCTCACACTCAGACTCACACTCGGACTCGCACTCGGACTCACACTCAGTCTCGCACTCAGACTCGCACTCAGACTCGCACTCAGACTCGCACTCGGACTCACACTCAGACTCACACTCAGACTCGCACTCGGACTTGCACTCGGACTCGCACTCGGACTCAGACTCGGACTCAGACTCACACTCAGACTCACACTCACACTCAGACTCACACTCACACTCAGACTCACACTCGGACTCAGACTCACACTCAGACTCACACTCAGACTCACACTCAGACTCACACTCAGACTCGCACTCGGACTCGCACTCGGACTCAAAATCAGACTCACACTCAGACTCACACTCAGACTCACACTAACACGGGGACTCACAAGAGGACTCACACTCAGACTCACACTCACAAGAGGACTCGCACTAACACGAGGACTCACACTAACACGGGGACTCACACTAACATGGGGACTCACACTAACACGGGGACTCACACGGGGACTCGCACTAACACGGGGACTCACACGGGGACTCGCACTAACACGGGGACTCACACGGGGACTCGCACGTAGACTTGCATGCTGTGCGTTTTCTGTCTTCCAGTCTCGATTCTGCCCAGCAGTGGCAACTTCAATGTGGACAACGTACGAGTTTGCAAGATATTGGTAAGAGTCTGCGTGTGTGTGTCAGTGAGCGTGTGTGTATCAGTGAGTGTGTGTGTGAGTGTCGGTGTGTGTGTTAATGTGGGCAGTGTGCTAGCCTCATATGAGTAGCTGGTGCGGTGTGTAGTAAACATCGCCTGCACTGGGCAGACAAAGGTGGCCGGGCGTGGTGTTGGCCACCCCACCCCCCTTGTGTGCCGTACCGGCCGTCACAGGCTATACGGGGGGGGTCTTTGTGTGTTAGTGTGGGCAGTGTGGTTATGACCAGTTCCGGTTTGACAGCAGAGGTCTCTGAATCAGCTGAGCGGTATTATCTTTTTCATTGGTTGCGTAACGCTGTGAGAAGCTACCTGTTCTGTTGCTCCGCACGAATCTCGGCCACGGTCATGCCCTCCATTCTCTATGCTTGCGAATGGAACATCTTCGCCGGTTAGAAACATTGAGGCTGGCCTGCCTACGATCCATCCTGGGTTTAACCAGGCTGGATTGTGTGAGGATCTCACAAATCCTTGAAAGATCTGGGCAAAGTACCATCGGTGAGCTCCTCTGGCAGGCAAGGCTGCGTTGGCTGGGTCATGTAGCCCGCATGCCCTGCCACCTCATGGCCAAGCAGTTTCTGTTTGTCCGCATAGAGGGGGCTAAACAGGCGCGCCACGGGCTCGAGACGAGGTGGAGTGATGCGGTCAGGGGAATGTGGAGCTGAGTGGATTTGCCGATGACCGGTGTATATCTAGCTCTGGTGTTCAGGTGCCCACGGTAATGAGGTGAATGTCTCTGTGTGTGTATCTGTGTGTGTAACTGTGTGTGTGTAACTGTGTGTGTGTATCTGTGTGTATATCTCTGTATATGTGTGTGTATCTCTGTGTAACTGTGTGTGTCTGTGTGTGTATCTGTGTGTGTATCTGTGTGTATATGTGTGTGTATCTCTGTGTGTATATGTGTGTGTATCTCTCTGTGTATCTGTGTGTATATCTCCGTGTGTAACTGTGTGTGTAACTGTGTGTGTGTCTGCACCACAGGGCTCCGGTGTTCAGGCATCCACGGTAATGAGGGGGATGGTGTTCAAGCGCGAGGTGGAGGGCGACGTGAAGACGGCCAAGGCGGCGCGCATCGCCATCTACTCCTGCCCCTTCGACTCCATGAACACCGAGACCAAGGTGGGCGTCTGTGTGTGTCAGTGTGTGTGTGTCTGTGTTTGTGTCAGTGTGTATGTCAGTGTGTGTGTGTGTCAGGTGTGTGTGTCCGTGTTTGTGTCAGTGTGTGTGTGTCAGTGTGTGTGTTTGTGTCAGTGTGTGTGTGTGTCAGTGTGTGTGTTTCAGTGTGTGTGTCAGTGTGATCTTTGTCTTATCTTTGTGTGTCCTGGCACAAGCGTCGTGGTGACGTCACCGCCACTTAGTGGCGAATGGCGGTTGTTGTTGTGTGTCAGTGTGTGTGTGTCAGTGTGTGTGTGTCAGTGTGTATGTGTGTGTCAGTGTGTTTGTGTCAAGCGTCGTGGTGACGTCACCGCCACTTAGTGGCGAATGGCGGTTGTTGTTGTTGTCAGTGTGTGTGTGTCAGGTGTGTCAGTGTGTGTGTGTCCGTGTTTGTGTCAGTGTGTGTGTTTGTGTGTGTGTCAGTGTGTGTGTCAGTGTGTGTGTGTCTGTGTGTGTGTATATCTGTATCTACGTACATATATCTGCGTGTGTGTGTGTGTATCGCTATCTCTGTGTGTGTGTGCAGGGCACGGTGTTGATCAGGAACGCCCAGGAGCTGGTCTCCCTCACCCAGGGCGACGAGTCCCTGCTGGAGTCGCAGGTGGTGGCGATCGCCAGCACCGGTGCCACCGTGGTGGTGACGGGCGGCAAGGTTGCCGACCTGGCGCTGCACTACGCCAACAAGCACGGGCTCATGCTGGTCAGGTGCGGCCCTACAAAGACAAAGATCCCCCGCGTAGCCTTTAACAGGGCTGTAGGGGCAAGTGCCGTTAGTGGCGAGTAACAGCGCCTGTGAAGGCTACCGGCACTGTGGCACACGAGGGGGTGGGTGGCCAGCACCACGCCCTGCCGCGTTTCTCTCCCCAGTGGCAATGTTCAATACGCACCGCGACACCAGGTACTCATTTGAGTCTGAGTCGACCTAGGGGAGGCCCAGGACCGGTTTAGATAATCGTCAGCGGCGTTGGTGGCCGTGAGCGGGAACTGAACTCGGGTCGCTGGGTTCGTAGCGCAGCGTAGCGCCAACCGCTACGCCAACACGCGCAGATGGAGATGTATAGAGAGATGGTTAGATACAGACAGAGAGCGATGCATATAGAGAGAGAGATGCCCATAGCAGCTTCAGTTTGGCTGGATAGAGGGGGCTAAACAGGCGTGGCACGGGCTGAAGAAGAGATGGAGCTGATGCGGTACAGGAGGATGTGGAGCTGAGTGGACTTGCCGATGACTGGTACCAGCGGTGTCAAGATCGGCCTCTGTAGAGGAGGCTCGTGTAGGACGCTAATACTGGGCAGTGCCAGGCTAGGTGCGCTCTGAGGTTACTGGGCAGTTGGAGGCAGTCGCCCTCCAGCAACAACGGAGGGCAGAGGAGCGACGCAGCAGTGAGCGGATCACCGGGCGGCTAAAGCACAGTGAGTTGGCACAGTAGGGGGCACAGGTGATGCATCTACCGGTCATCTCAGTTGGTGAACCCATGGCACTTGCAGGGTCTGTCCCGTGACCTCCTCCTGCACCTAGCCTGGCACAGCAGTCAACCCATGGCACCTGCAGGGTCTGTCTTGTGACCTCCTGCCAACAGTGAGCCTTAGACACTTAATGTGGCTTCAAAATGCACCTAGCCTGGCACAAGCGCCGTGGTGATGTCACCGCCACTTCGTGGCGAATGGGGAGCAGTACCACAGCAGTTAGCGCGCTGCACTAAAAAACCCGGTGACCCAGTGATAGCGATTATCTGAACCGGTCCTGGGCCTCCCCTAAGTCGACTCAGCCTCAAAAAAGTACCTGGTGTAGCGGTGTGTAGTAAACATCGCCACCAGGGAGACAAAGGCAGCCGGGCGTGGTGCTGGCCACCCACCCCCTCTGTGTGTGCCAAAGTGCTGGTAGCAAGTGCTGCTACTAACAGCACTTGCCCCTACAGCCTGTTAGATGCTACACAGGGGATCTTTTTGTAGGTAACTACTCGCTACTAACAGCACTTGCCCCTACTGTCTGCTAGAGGTTACATGGGGGACCTTTGTCTTTGTGTCTATATATCTTATCTTGTGGGGAGCGGTAGTGTAGCGGTTAGCGCTACGCTGCGCTATGAACCCGGCGACACGGGTTCGATTCCCGCTCATGGCCAACATCAGTGACGATTATCTGAACTGGTCTCGGGCCTCCCCTAGGTTGACTCAGCCTCAAATGAGTACCTGGTGTAGCAGTGTGTAAACATCGCCACCAGGGAGACAAAGGCGGTCGGGCGTGGTGCTGGCCACCCACCCCCTCGTGTACCGTTCCGGCCATCATGGGTGCTCGCCAACAGCACTTGCCCCTACAGTCTGTTAAGGCTACACGGGGGATCTTTGTGTCTGTGTCCAGGCTGAATTCCAAATGGGATCTAAGAAGACTGAGCAAGACGGTTGGGGCCACTGTCCTGCCTCGTCTGGTGAGAGACAGAGACACACGCAGGGACGCAGAGACACATGCAGAGAAACACAGAGACACAGAGACGCACACACAGAGACGCACACACAGAGACGCACACAGAGAGACGCACACACAGAGACGCACACAGAGAGACGCACACACAGAGACGCACACACAGAGACGCACACACAGAGACGCACACACAGAGACGCACACACAGAGACGCACACAGAGAGACGCACACACAGAGACGCACACACAGAGACGCACACACAGAGACGCACACACAGAGACGCACACAGAGAGACGCACACACAGAGACGCACACACAGAGACGCACACACAGAGACGCACACACAGAGACACACACACAGAGACGCACACAGAGAGACGCACATAGAGAGACGCACACACAGAGACGCACACACAGAGACGCACACACAGAGCCACAGATATGCAGATACACAGAGACACAGACGCACACACAGTGATGCAGACAGAGATGCAGACACGCAGAGATGCAGACACACAGACATGCAGACACACAGAGACACAGACATGCAGGGACACAGAGACACAGACATGCAGGGACACAGAGACACATACATAAAAGATCCCCCATATAGCCCACACGTGCTATTGGGGCAAGTACTGTTAGTCAAATCATTGACACCCTTAGCTGTGGAGGGATAACAACGGAGCCTCTGCCACATCCTCCTACATCCTTCTTCCTCCTCCACTACCTCCACCACATCCACCACCATCTCCACCACCACCACATCCATCACCACCTCCACATCTTCCACCACGTCCACCACCATCACTTCCACCACATCCATTACCTCCACATCCATCACTACCTCCACTCCTCCACCATCACCACCACATCCACCACCATTTCTCCACCACCTCCTCCACTACATCCACCACCACATCCACCACCACCTCCTCCACCACTACATCCACCACCACAACCTCCACGTCCTCCTCCACCTCCTCCACCTCCTCCGCCACCTCTTCCGCCACCTCCACCACATTTGCCACCTCCATGTCCTCCACCACCTCCTCCTACACCACCACCACCGCTACCACCTCCTCCTCCACCTCCTCCTCGGTGATGCAGACCCCACCCACGGCGGATGATCTGGGTCACTGTGACAGCGTCCACCTTGACGAGGTGGGGGACACGCAGGTGGTCGTCTTCAAGCAAGGTGAGGGGTGGTGAGAGGTGGTGAGTGGTGATCGTGGTGAGTGAGTGTGGTGAGTGATTAGCGTGGTGAGTGAGTTGAGTGGTGAGTGAATGAGTGGTGAGCGTGGTGAGTGAGTGGTGAGCATGGTGAGTGGTGATCGTGGTGAGTGGAGTGGTGAGTGAATGAGTGGTGAGTGAATGAGTGAGTGAGTGGTGAGCATGGTGAGTGAGTGGTGAGTGTGGTGAGTGAGTGGTAAGTGTGGTGAGTGGTGAGTGAGTGTGGTGAGTGATTAGCGTGGTGAGTGAGTTGAGTGGTGAGTGAATGAGTGGGTTGAGTGGTGAGCATGGTGAGTGAGTGGTGATCGTGGTGAGTGAGTGGAGTGGTGAGTGAGTGGTGAGCATGGTGAGTGAGTGGTGAGTGTGGTGAGTGAGTGGTGAGCATGGTGAGTGGTGAGCATGGTGAGTGAGTGGTGAGCAGACAAGGAGGAGAGCGGATCTTCACCGTGCTGCTTCGTGGTGCCACCGATAATGTGATGGTGAGTATGGTGAGAGTGAGTGGTGAGTGTGTGGTGAGTGTGGTGAGTGAGTGGTAAGTGTGGTGAGTGAGTGGTGAGTGAGTAAGTGTGGTGAGTGATTAGTGTGGTGAGTGAGTTGAGTGGTGAGTGAATGAGTGGGTTGAGTGGTGAGCATGGTGAGTGAGTGGTGAGCATGGTGAGTGAGTAGTGATCGTGGTGAGTGAGTGGAGTGGTGAGTGAATGAGTGGTGAGCATGGTGAGTGAGTGGAGTGGTGAGTGAATGAATGAGTGAGTGGTGAGCATGGTGAGTGAGTGGTGATCGTGGTGAGTGAGTGGAGTGGTGAGTGAATGAGTGGTGAGTGAATGAGTGAGTGGTGAGCATGGTGAGAGTGAGTGGTGAGTGTGGTGAGAGTGAGTGGTGAGTGAGTGGTGAGTATGGTGAGGGTTTCAAGTTTTTTTCAAGTTTCATTTATTAGGTATAGCCCTGTGAGCCATGCGACTCTTAAGTCGGGTGCAACCGCAACAAACAAAATTTGAACACAGAACATCTTAAAGCGACAACGCATAACACAAACATTCTGGAATAAACCAGCAAATATGCCACACAAAAAAACGTATTAAAACGCTGTGTGCAAAAATCAATGTGGTGCAAGCCAACAACAACAACCATAAGACAATTTGGATTAACCATATGTTTTCGAATCACCAAAATAAAGCTAAGAAAACAATGTAACAACAGTAATCATAGGAACTGTGATTTTAAATTTAACAATAAACGACATATATAACACGGACGACAAAAAACTGCAGCCATAGCTGGCAGCACGACACTCCCAGTGTATGATGTGTGAGTGAGTCAGCAGCAGCGTTAGTGAGTGTATGATGTGCGAGTCAGTGTATGATGTGCGAGTCGGTGTATGATGTGTGAGCGAGTCAGCGGCAGTGTGAGTGTATGATGTGTGAGTGAGTTGAGTGGTGAGTGTGGTGAGTGAGTGGTGAGTGAGTGGTGAGCCTGTGTGGTGAGCAGACAAGGAGGAGAGCAGATCTTCACCGTGCTGCTTCGTGGTGCCACCGATAATGTGATGGTGAGTGGTGAGTGAGTGAGTGGTGAGTATGGTGAGAGTGAGTGGTGGGTGAGTGGTGAGTGTGGTGAGTGAGTGGTGAGTGTGGTGAGTGAGTGGTGAGCGTGTGTGGTGAGCAGACAAGGAGGAGAGCGCGATCTCCACCGTGCTGCTGCGTGGTGCCACTGAGAATGTGATGGATGACGCGGAGAGAGCTGTGGACGATGGAGTGAACTCTTACAAGGTCCTCCTGCGGGTGAGGAACGCTCACCACTCACTTACTACTCAATCACCCCTCACCCACTGGCACCGTCACCATGGCTACCATTACCGCCACTATCACGACCGTCACCATCACTGCCACCATCACCGTCACCATCGTGACCACCGCCACCAGCACCGTTACCGCCACCATTGTCGCCACCATCACCGCCACCATCATGACCACCACCATCACCACGGTGCTATGCTGATGTTGTAACATTGTGAAGCTGATGATGATTTGATGATGATGTGATGTTATTATGATGATGTGATGATGATGTGATGATGTTGTGATGATGATGTAATGATGTTGTAGTGATGTGATGTGATGATGTGATGTTATTATGATGATGTGATGATGATGTTGTGGTGATGTGATGTTGTGATGATGATGATGTTGTGGTGATGTGATGATGATGTGATGTTGTGGTGATGTGATGATGATGTGATGATGATGTGATGTTATTATGATGATGTGATGATGATGTTGTGGTGATGTTGTGATGATGATGTGATGATGATGTTGTGATGCTGCTATGCTGCAGGATCGCCGTCTGGTGCCCGGTGCTGGCGCTACGGAGATTGAGCTGGCCCAGCAGATAGCAGCCTACGGGGAGGTGAGGATCGCTCACCACGACCACTCACGCATCACCACTCACCATTCACGCATCACCACTCGCCACTCATCACGCATCACCACTCACCATTCACGCATCACCACTCACGCATCACCACTCACCACTCATCACCACTCACGCATCACCACTCACCATTCACGCATCACCACTCATCACCACTCACGCATCACCATTCACGCATCACCACTCATCACCACTCATCACCACTCACCCACCACGATCGCTCACCCACCACGACCGCTCACCCACCACTCGTCACCACGCACTGACCCACTGACGACTCACTCACCATGACCGCTCACCATGACCACTCACCATGACCAATCACCACTCACTCGCCACTCATCACCACTCACTCACCTGTGTTTATGTGTGTGTCGATGTCTATATGTGTGTCTATGTCTATATGTATTTGTGTGTGTCTATGTCTATATGTGCGTCTATGTGTGTGTCTATGTATGTGTCTGTCTATGTGTCTGTGTGTATGTCTATGTGTGTGTGTGTCTATATGTGCGTCTATGTGTGTGTCTGTGTATGTGTATGTGTGTGTGTCTATATGTGTGTATGTGTGTGTATGTGTGTCTATATGTGTGTGTCTGTGTGTTTGTCTATATGTGCATCTATGTGTGTGTGTCTATATGTGTGTCTGTGTGTGCGTCTATGTGTGTGTGTCTATATGTGCGTCTGTGTGTGCGTCTATGTGTGTGTGTCTATATGTGCGTCTATGTGTGTGTGTCTATGTGTGTGTGTGTCTATGTGTGTGCGTCTATGTGTGTGTGTGTCTATGTGTCTATGTGTGTGTGTCTATATGTGTGTGTGTCTATATGTGCGTCTATGTGTGTGTGTCTATATGTGTGTGTGTCTATATGTGCGTCTATGTGTGTGTGTGTCTATGTGTGTCTATATGTGCGTCTATGTGTGTGTGTGTCTATATGTGTGTGTCGATATGTGCGTGTCTATGTGTGTGTGTCTATATGTGCGTCTATGTGTGTGTGTGTGTGTCTATGTGTGTTTGTCTATATGTGCATCTATGTGTGTGTCTATATGTGCGTCTGTGTGTGTGTCTATGTGTGTGCGTCTATGTGTGTGTGTCTATGTGTGTGTGTGTGTCTGTGTGTGTGTCTGTGTGTGTCTGTGTCTATGTGTGCGTGTGTGTCTATGTGTGTATGTGTCTGTGTGTGTGTCTATGCGTGTGTGTCTATGTGTGTGTGTGTCTATGTGTGTGTGTGTCTATGTGTGTGTGTCTATGTATGTGTGTGTCTGTGTCTGTCTATGTGTGTCTATGTGTGCGTGTGTGTGTCTATGCGTGTGTGTCTATGTGTGTGTGTCTATGTGTGTGTGTCTATGTGTGTGTGTGTCTATGCGTGTGTCTGTGTACAGGCGAGTCCCGGCCTGGACCAGTACGCCATCAAGAAGTTTGCCGTGGCGTTGGAGGCGGTGCCGCGTGCACTGGCGGAGAACGCCGGAGTGAAGGCCAACGAGGTGGTGTCCCTGCTGTACGCCGCTCACCAGCACGTGGCGCCAGCCACCGCGGGCACCGGCGTCACGGGCACCGGCGTGGGCATCGACATTGAGGTGGGCCACCGGGGTGGAGCCGAGAATCCCCGGCACTGTCCGCTGCCGTCGCCGCCGGCTACTGTCACCAGCATCGTCATCGGCACCGCTAGCGCTATCACCACCGCTATCACCACCGCTATCACCACCGCTAGCGCTGTCACCACCACTAGCACTGTCACCACCGCTATCACCACCGCTAGCGCTGTCACCACCGCTATCACCACCGCCAGCGCTATCACCACAACCGCTATCACCACCACCGCTGTCACCACCTCTAGCGCTGTCACCACCACCGCTATCACAACCGCTATCACCACCGCTAGCGCTATCACCACCACTAGCGCTATCACCACCACTATCACCACCTCTAGCGCTATCACCACAGCTAGCGCTATCACCCCCGCTATCACCACCGCTAGCGCTATCACCACCGCTGGCGCTATCACCACCGCTATCACCACCGCTAGCGCTATCACCACCGCTAGCGCCATCACCCCCGCTATCACCACCACCACCGCTATCACCACCGCTAGCGCTATCACACCATCGCTATCACCACCGCTAGCGCTATCACTGCCAGTACCAACATTATCACCACCACCGCTATCACCGTCATCAGAATCACCACCACTATTATCACCACCAGCACCACCACTATCACCGTCACCAGAATCACCACCACCACAACTATCACTGCCAGCACCACCACTATCACCACCAGCATGTATCCGTCTCTGTAACTCTCTATATCTCTATATATGTATATGGCTCTGTATCTCTCTTTATCTCTATATATCTGTGTCTCTAAAAATATCTGTGTATGTATTACATATCTATGTGTATATATCTCTCTATCTGTGTGTGTCTGTGTGTCTGTGGGGAGCGGTCGTGTAGTGATTAGCGCAAAGCTGCACTATGAACCTGGCGACCCAGGTTCGATTCCCGCTCACGGTCAAGACCAGTGACGATTATCCGAACCAGTCTTGGGCCTCCCCTAGGTCGACTCAGCCTCAAATGAGTACCTGGTGTAGCGGTGTGTAAACATCGCCTTTGGGGAGACAAAGGCGATCGGGCGTGGTGCTGGCCACCCACCCCCTCGTGTACCGTTCTGGCCTTCACAGGTGCTCGCGAACAGCACTTGCCCCTACAGTCTGTTAAGGTCTACACGGGGTGTCTTTGTGTGTGTGTGTCTGTGTAGGGAGAGGGTCCCACGGTATTGGATGCCAACGTCGCAGGGATTTTGGAGCCGCTGCTGCTCAAGCACTGGGCCCTGAAACTGGCCACCAACGCGGCCACCACCGTGCTGAGCGTAGACCAGGTCACTACCACCACCACAACCACTATCACCACCACCAACTATCGCAACTACCACAACCAACACAACCACCAACGCGTCCACCACCGTGCTGAGCGTAGACCAGGTCACTACCACCACCACCACAACCACTATCACCGCCATCAACTTCCGCAACTACCACAACCAACACAACCACCAACGCGTCCACCACCGTGCTGAGCGTAGACCAGGTCACTACCACCACCACAACCACTATCACCACCACCAACTACCGCAACTACCACAACCAACACAACCACAACCACCAACGCGTCCACCACCGTGCTGAGCGTAGACCAGGTCACTACCACCACAACCACTATCACCAACCAACACAACCACCAACGCTTCCACCACCGTGCCGAGCGTAGACCAGGACACTACCACAACCACCACTGTGCTGAGCTGCAACATCATCACCACCACCCATATCAACATGACCACTCTGAGTGTGTTCAGTTGCTAACTTAATTGTACTGCTGTTGTCTCCGTACACACACACACACGCGTACACTCAACAACAACCGCCATTGTACACTCGCACGCGTACACACACGCGTACTCACACACATACTCACACACACATGTACACACATACTCGCACACTCTCACTCACGTACCTGCACACTCTCACTCACACGTACTCACGCGTACTCACTCCCGCGTACTCACACAGATCATCATGGCAAAGCGCGCAGGAGGTCCCAAGGCTCCGGAGAAGAAGGCCGACTGGGACGAGGATAGAGACACGGCAGAGTGAAGAGGAGACACAGAGACGACAGAGAGACACGGGGACGACAGAGAGACACGGGGACGACAGAGAGACGGGACAGATGCTGAGACACGGGGATAGGCAGACACGGGGACAGAGAGACACTGGGACAGATGCTGAGACACGGGGATAGGCAGACACGGGGACAGAGACACTGGGACAGATGCTGAGACACGGGGATAGGCAGACACGGGGACAGAGACACTGGGACAGATGCTGAGACACGGGAATAGGGGGACATAGGGACAGAGAGACACGGGGTTAGGGGGGCACAGGGGCCGATTTGGAGACAGTGTTGAGACACTTGGTGTGAGTCCAGGGACCGTGTCTCTCTTCTCATCTGCACGCTGTCTTGGTAATGTCTCGCTGCGCACTGTTAAGTTATCACTGCAGTTAATAAACTCAGAGACGTGAACACCAGCATAAGTGTACGTGTGTGTACATGTGTGTGTGTAGTCATGCACCGGTTGTAAACATTCAGGCTGGCCCTGCCTACGATCCATCCTGGGTTTAACCTGCAGGCTGGATTGTGTGAGGAGCTCACACAATCCTCAAGATCTGGACAAAGTCCCATCAGTGAGCTCCTCCAGCAGCAGGCTAACGCTGCGTTGGCTGGGTCATGTAGCCCGCATGCCCAGCCACCGCATGCCCAAGAAGCTTCTGTTTGGCCGCATAGAGGGGGCCAAACGGGCGCGGCACGGGCTAGAGAAGAGATGGAGTGATGCGGTACGGGAGGATGTGGAGCCGAGTGGACTTGGCGATGACCGGTACCAGTGGTCGCCAGAGACGCCGTCGCTAAGGCTGAACCAAAGGTCACCGACGGGTCAGCCTCAGCGACGGCGTCCCTAGCGACGTCGTTCCCAGCGACGGCGTCCCCAGCGACGTCATCCCCAGTGACGTCATCCCCAGCGACGTCGTCCCCAGCGACGTCGTCCCCAGCGACGTCGTCCCCAGCGACGTCGTGCCTAGCGACGGTGTCCCCAACGACGGTGCCGTTGGAACCAACTGCCTCAGCGACGGTGTCCCTAGCGACAGCGTCCCTAGCAATGGTCGGCCTCAGCAACAGCGTCCCCAGCGACGGAGTCTCCAGCGACGGAGTCTCCAGCGACGGAGTCTCCAGCGATGGCGTCCCCAGCGACGGAGTCCCCAGCGACGGAGTCCCTAGCGACGGTGTCCCTAGTGACGGAGTCCCTAGCGACGGCGTCCCTAGCGACGGAGTCCCTAGTGACGGTGTCCCTAGTGACGGAGTCCCTAGCGACAGCGTCCCCAGCAACAGAATCCCTTGCGACGGAGTCCCTAGCGACGGCGTGCCCAGCGACGGCGTGCCCAGCGACGGAGTCCCCAGCGACGGAGTCCCCAGCGACGGAGTCCCCGGCGACGGAGTCCCCGGCGACGGAGTCCCCGGCGACGGAGTCCCCGGCGACGGAGTCCCCGGCGACGGAGTCCCCGGCGACGGAGTCCCCGGCGACGGAGTCCCCGGCGACGGAGTCCCCGGCGACGGTGCCATTGGAACCAACAGCCTCAGCGACGGCGTTCCCAGCGACGGAGTCCCCGGCGACGGAGTCCCCGGCGACGGAGTCCCCACCGACGGAGTCCCCACCGACGGCCGGCAATTGCAAATGGGGTGGTTCAGGCGTGTGGTGAGCGGGGTGGTGTAGTCGTGGTATTCATGTAGTGGTGTGGTGTGGTGGTTGTAGTTGTAATTGAGGCTAAGCAGACCTAGGGGGGAGGCCCAGGACCGGTTCAGATAATCGTCAACGGTGTTGTCGGCTATGAGCAGGAATCGAACTCGGGCGGCCGGGTTCATAGCGCAGCGTAGCGCCAACCGCTGCTCCACCGCTCCCCCGCATCTAGACACACAGACATGAACACGCCAATAGCCGCCATTAAGTGATGGTGACGCCACCGCGGCGCCTGTGCCAGGCTTGGTGCACTTTGAGGGCACGCGAAGTGTCAAAGGCTCTCTGCTGGCAGGAGGTCACGGGACAGATCCAGCAGGTGCCATGGGTCGACTGACCGGTGCTCCGCTCGTTGTGAGCGTCGCTCCTCTGCCCCCCGTTATTGCTGTAGGGCGACTGCCTCCAACTACCCAGTAGCCTCGCAGTGCACCTAGCCTGGCACTGCCTAGTAGCAGCGTCCTTCACGAGGCCGATCTTGACACCGCTGGTACCGGTCTCCAGCATAGACACGTAGACAAACGCGAACAGACACAAAGACACACACACATACACGTCATAGATAAAGACACGCAGACATATGGTGTACACGCGAGTAGCACCTATGAAGGCCAGAACGGCACACGAGGGGGTGGGTGGCCAGCACCACGCCCGGCCGCCTTTGTCTCCCCAGTGGCGATGTTTACACACTGCACCAGGTACTTATTTGAGGCTGAGTCGACCTAAGGGAGGCCCATGACCGGTTCAGATAATCGCTATCACTGGTGTTGGCCGTGAGCAGGAATCGAACTCGGGTCGCCAGATTCGTAGTGCAACATAGCGCTAACCACTACACTACCGCTCCCCACTGAGACACAGAGACACACAAAGACACACACAGAGACACAGAGACGCACACACAAACACAGAGACACACAGACACAGACGCACACACAAACACAGAGACACACAGACAGAGACGCACAGATACACACAGACACACACAGGGACACACAGAGACACACATCACTAGAGTGTCACTCTGCACGTATATTTATAAGTGAGGCGATCAACATTCGCCTGGAGGAATTTTAATTCGCAACTAAACATTACTTTGGCGATTCAAGATGACAAGGAGACGTTAACCACCTTGTGGATTCGATGTTGAGATGTTAACGACCTCGCCAGGTATGCAGGAGGTCTTGGATTCGATATTGAGATGTTAACTACCTCGCCTGGTATGCAGGAGGCCGTGGATTCGATGTTGAGATGTTAACTACCTCGCCTGGTATGTAGGAGGTCGTGGATTCGATGTTGAGATGTTAACTACCTCGCTTGGTATGCAGGAGGTCGTGGATTCGATGTTGAGATGTTAACTACCTCGCCTGGTATGCAGGAGGTTTTGGGTTCAATCCCGACACTGAAGATGCCTGCTGCTGTATATTTGGAGTCTGCGTCTCTCTCTTCCTGCATTGATTGTTCTCTCCGGCTTCTCCCCTACACATTAAGAATCAAAGTCACCACGAGTTTAGAGAGTTTGTCTGCTGATATGAATGTCCACGTGGTGGTGATGATGATATCAGCCACGTGACTGAGCTATCATTCGTGATGGCCAGCTCGCTCAGTGGGATCTTAGGTTTGATGACAAGCATGGAATAGATATAGAGCTCTGTCGTCCCGACAGGTCTGTTCCTTTCACCTGAAGAAGGCCACTTGGTGTTGTGGTGACTTTACCGAAATAGCCAAAGATGAAGGCCGGAACGGTACACGAGGGGGTGGGTGGCCAGCACCACGCCCGACCGCCTTTGTCTCCCCAGTGGCGATGTTAACACACCGCACTAGGTACTCATTTGAGGCTGAGTCGACCTAGGGGAGGCCCAGGACCGGTTCAGATAATCGTCACTGATGTTGGCCGTGAGCGGGAATCGAACCCGGTCGCCAGGTTCGTAGCGCAGCGCGCTAACCGCTACACTACCGCCCACACATACTCACAGACACACACACCCACAGACACAGACACACAGACACCCAGACACACACACCCACCCACAGACACACACCCACACAGACACAACAACCACACAGACACAACAACCACACAGACACAACAACAACCGCCATTCGCCACTAAGTGGCGGTGACGTCACCACGACGCTTGTGCCAGGCTGTGTGCACCCTGAGGCCACGTGAAGTGTCGAACGCCCGCTGGCAGGAGGTCACGGGGCAGACCCAGGTGCCACGGGTCGACTGACTGAGATGACTGAGATGACTGGCTGATGCACCACCTGTGCCCCCTACTGTGCACACACACACACATACTCACAGACACATACCCCCCACACACACAGACACACACATACAGACACACACATACAGACATTCCTACACACACACACAGACATTCCTACAGACACAGACACACACACAGACCCACACATACATTCCCACACACACCCACACAGACACACAGACAGACACACACAGACACACACATACAGACATTCCTACAGAACATACACAGACACACACAGACACACACACACCCCCACACACACAGACACACACAGACACACACACACACCCCACACACACACACCCCACACACACCCCCACACATACAGATACACACCCCCACACACACACACAGACACACACACACAGACACACACACCCACAGACACACACACACCCACAGACACACACCCCCCACACACACACAGACGCACACACACACAGACGTACACACACACAGACGCACACACACACAGACGCACACAACAACCGCCATTCGCCACTAAGTGGCGGTGACCGTCACCACGACGCTTGTGCCAGGCTATGTGCACCCTGAGGCCACGTGAAGTATCGAACGCCCGCTGGCAGGAGGTCACGGGGCAGACCCAGGTGCCACGGGTCGACTGACTGAGATGACTGGCTGATGCACCACCTGTGCCCCCTACTGTGCCAACCTGCTGTGCTTTAGCCACCCGGCGCTCCGCTCGTTGTTGTGAGCGTCGCTCCTCCGCCCTCCGTTGTTGTTGGAGGGCGACTGCCTCCAACTGCCCATTAGCATCCTTCACGAGCCTCCTCCACAGAGGCCGATCTTGACACCGCTGGTACCAGTCATCGGCAAGTCCACTCAGCTCCACGTCCTCCTGTACCACATCACTCCATCTCTTCTCTAGCCCGTGCCGTGCCCGCTTAGCCCCCTCAATCCGGCCAAACAAAAGCTGTTTCGGCATGCGGTGGCTGGGCATGCGGGCTACATGACCCAGCCATCGCAGCCTTGCCTGCCGGAGGAGCTCACCGATGGGACCCTGCCCGGATCTTTCAAGGATTTGTGTCTGTGTGTGTGGGGGTGTGTGTGTCTGTGTGTGTGTCTGTGTATGTTTCTGTAGGAATGTCTGTATGTGTGTGTCTCATTGGCGGAGCCAGGAGACCCCCCACACACACACAGACGCACACACACACAGACGTACACACACACAGACGCACACACACAGACGCACACACACACAGACATTCCCACACACACGCGCACCGCGCTCACCACCGCTCCACCTCCACCACACGGGGAGCGAACCTCCAGGGCGGCACCGCGCTCGCTCTCTCCCCTCTCTCTCCTCGTCCCGCGGGGAGTGCGAGGAGATGGCGACTCTCACCTCTCCACCGCCGTCGTCTACCTCGTCGAGCCTCCACCACAACCACCACCGCCTCCACCTCGCATCCATGGCCACCACCATCATCATCATCGCCCTGCCCACGATCGTTATCGCGGCCTACGCCTCCCCGGCGTCCGCGCAAACGCCTCGGCCTCGCCTGGACTCGCCGCCGCAGGCGACCCCGGGGCCCGGGGACGCGGGTCACGGCGATGCGGGTCACGGCGACGCGGGTCACGTCGACGCGGGTCACGGTGGCGGGATCCACGTGGTGAGCCTCGACTACGCCCACGTGCAGGTCCCGTTCGAGATCACGCTGTGGATCCTGCTCGCCTCGCTCGCCAAGATGGGTGAGGAAGGGGAGAGACGATGCGAGACCCGCTGGGGCCTGCGCTCTGTTGTGAGCCACGCCGGGCCAACACTCGGTCGAGTCGCACCCGCTCAGTCGCTCACTCAGTCACTCAATCAGTCAGCCACTCAGTCAGTCAGCCACTCACTCAGTCCGCCACTCAGTCACCCACCCACTCACTCAGCCACTCAGCGACCCACTCACTCAGCCACTCACTCACCCACCTACTCACCCACTTACCCACCCACTCATTCACCCACTCACTCAGTCACTCACTCACCTACTCACTCACCCACTTACCCACCCGCCCACTCATTCACCCACTCACCCACTCAGTCACTCACTCACCCACTCACTCACCAACTCATTCACTCATCCACCCACTCACTCACCCACTCACTCACCCACCCACTCACCCACCCACTCACTCACCAACTCATTCACTCACTCACCAAGTCATTCGCTCACTCACCCACCCACTCACTCACCAACTCATTCACTCACTCACCAACTCATTCACTCACTCACCCCACCCACTTACTCACCCACTCACTCACCCCACTCTCTCGCCCACCATTCACTCAGCCGCCCACCCACCATTCACTTAAACCACCTAAGCCTATGGGAGGGAGCCTTATTTTGTCTCTGTGAGCCTCAGTGATTAACATTGAACCCTATGGGAGAGGAGCTTTAGTCTGGTTCTGTGAGCCTCAGTGATTAACATTGAACCCTATGGGAGAGGAGCTTTAGTCTGGTTCTGTGGGCCTCAGTGATTAACATTGAACCCTATGGGAGAGGAGCTTTAGTCTGGTTCTGTGAGCCTCAGTGATTAACATTGAACCCTATGGGAGAGGAAGCTTTAGTCTGGTTCTGTGAGCCTCAGTGATTAACATTGAACCCTATGGGAGAGGAGCTTTAGTCTGGTTCTGAGCCTCAGTGATTAACATTGAACCCTATGGAGAGGAGCTTTAGTCTGGTTCTGTGAGCCTCAGTGATTAACATTGAACCCTATGGGAGAGGAGCTTTAGTCTGGTTCTGTGGGCCTCAGTGATTAACATTGAACCCTATGGGAGAGGAGCTTTAGTCTGGTTCTGTGGGCCTCAGTGATTAACATTGAACCCTATGGGAGAGGAGCTTTAGTCTCGTTCTGTGGGCCTCAGTGATTAACATTGAACCCTATGGGAGAGGAGCTTTAGTCTGGCTCTGTGAGCCTCAGTGATTAACATTGAACCCTATGGGAGAGGAGCTTTAGTCTGGTTCTGTGGGCCTCAGTGATTAACATTGAACCCTATGGGAGAGGAGCTTTAGTATGGTTCTGTGGGCCTCAATGATTAACATTGAACCCTATGGGAGAGGAGCTTTAGTCTGGTTCTGTGAGCCTCAGTGATTAACATTGAACCCTATGGGAGAGGAGCTTTAGTCTGGTTCTGTGAGCCTCAGTGATTAACATTGAACCCTATGGGAGAGGAGCTTTAGTCTGGTTCTGAGCCTCAGTGATTAACATTGAACCCTATGGGAGAGGAGCTTTAGTCTGGTTCTGTGGGCCTCAGTGATTAACATTGAACCCTATGGGAGAGGAGCTTTAGTCTCATTCTGTGGGCCTCAGTGATTAACATTGAACCCTATGGGAGAGGAGCTTTAGTCTGGTTCTGTGGGCCTCAGTGATTAACATTGAACCCTATGGGAGAGGAGCTTTAGTTCTATGAGCCTCACCCGCACCATCGCTCCGCGTAGCCTGCAGCAGACTGTTGGAGGCCAGCGCCGTTAGTAGGCCGGCACTGTGGCGCACACAGCCACAGAAGGGCGGTGGTGGGTGGCCAGTGAGCGCCACGCTCGGCCGCCTTTGTCTCC
The DNA here is from genome assembly GCF_010993605.1 of Petromyzon marinus. Lineage (NCBI taxonomy): Eukaryota > Metazoa > Chordata > Hyperoartia > Petromyzontiformes > Petromyzontidae > Petromyzon > Petromyzon marinus. The sequence continues at coordinate 1,035,440 of NW_022638155.1, read as the reverse complement.
CCGGTGTAAACTTGCCCGGTGTAAACTTGCGTGGGGGACGAGGCCCCCCGGGGTCAACCGGTTCGGACGGCCGCCACCACCGGCGGGGGAGCCGAACCCCGGGTGCTCGGGGCTCGGGGGCAGCGCCGGCCCGACGCTCGCTCTCGCCCCGCGCGCAGGCTTCCACCTGGCGCCGAAGGTGTCGTCGCTGGTGCCCGAGAGCTGCCTGCTGATCGTGGTGGGCCTCCTCGTGGGCATGATCATCCTGGGTGGCGCGCGAGCAGTTCGCCGCCCGTCATGAGCACCGACGTCTTCTTCTTCTACCTGCTGCCGCCCATCGTGCTCGACGCCGGCTACTTCATGCCCATACCGGCCCTTCTTCGAGAACGTGGGCACCATCCTGTGGTACGCTCTGGTGGGCACCCTTTGGAACGCCTTCGGGATCGCCTTCTCGCTCTACGCCATCTGCCAGGTGAGGGTGGTGAGGGATAGGGAGGTGTGTGTGGTGGCAAGGGTGGGCGAGTGTGTGGTGGGTAAGGTGGGCGAGTGTGTGGTGGGGTAGGGTAGAGTAGTGAGTGTGGTGGTGAGCGTGTGGGAACCTCTGTCAGTCATCTCAGTCACCCATGGCACCTGGGGTCTAATCCCGTGACCTCCTCCTACTACACCTAGCCTGGCACAGCAGTCAACTGATGGCATCCGAGTCTGTCCCCATGACCTCCTGCACCTAGCCTGGCACAAAAACCAACCCATGGCACCTGGGTCTGTCCCGTGACCTCCCTCCTTGTGCACTTAGCCTGGCACAGCAGTCAACCCATGGCACCTGCTGGGTCTGTCCCGTGACCTCCTCCTGCACGAGCGAAACAAAGGTTGGCGGGCGTGGTGCTGGCCACCCACCCCCTTGATAGGTCCTGCTACTACCCCAACAACAGACTGAAAGGCTACACGGGAGATCTTGTGTCTACTTGTGTTGTCTGTGTGTGTCCTGTGTGTGTGTGTCTGTGTGGGCAGCGGTTAGTGTAGTGGTTGGCGCGCTGCGCTATGAACCCGGCAAACCTGAGTTCGATTCCCGCTCAACGGCCAACACCAGTGATGCCGATTATCTGAACCGATCCCTAGGTCGACTCAGCCTCAAATGAGTACCTGGTGTAAGCGGTGTAGTGTAGTAAACGTCCACCACTGGGGAAACAAAGGCGGCCGGGCGTGGTGCTGGCCACCCACCCCACTCGTGTGCCACAGTGCCGGTAGCCTTCATAGGTGCTGCTACTCGCTAACAGCACTTGCCCCAACAGTCCGTTACAGGCTATACGGGGGATATTTGTCTTTGTCTTGCTATTGTAGTGTGGATGCTGTTGCAAGTGGGCGTTGTTAAGCTTCCACACACCCCTGTCAAGCACAGAGGTGCGGTTCACAGTAGCCCATTACACAGCCGCCCAGCGCTGGTTTATGGGTGCGTGCACACGTGTGTGTCTGTGTGTGTGTGTCTGTGTGTGTCTGTGTGTGTCTGTATACGTGTGTGTGTGTGCATGCGTATGTGTCCGTGTATACATGTGTGTGTATGCGTGTGTTGTGTGTGTCTGTGGTGTATATACGTATGTGTGTGTGTATACGTGTATGTTTGTGTAAAACTACGACTACGTAGTTCGTGAAGCCTTCCATGGCTGTACCCGAGGAATTTCCATCTGACACAGATACAATGGGAGGCTGATCGATGCCCGGGTGCGGTTAAGGGATGGCTCCTTATAGGTCAACCATGTTATGTATGCTGATGATCTGGTGATTGATACTCACTCAAGAGGAGAGGTGGGGCCTTACCATCAGCCCCACCAAAACGAAGCAACCTTTCTGGGTATTTTGTACCATCACACACTCCACCCCACAACTCCCATCAGTGATGAGGCAGTTGTGGAGAGAGTGGAGAGTTATCCATAACCTGGGCTGTGTGCTCATGACCGGCTCCGGTTTGACAGCAAAGGTCTCACTCCGAATCAGTCGAGCGGCATTATCTTTTCATCAGCTGCGTAACGCTGTGTGGAAGATACCTGGTCTTTCGCTCCGCACGAAGCTTCAGGTCTTCTCGGCCACGGTCATTCCTCCCTTCTCTACGCTTGCGAAAACGTGGACCCCTTTAATGGAGCATCTTCGCCGGTTGGAAACATTTAGGCTGGCCTGCCTACGATCCATCCTGGGGTTAACCAGGCTGGATTGTGTGAGGAGCTCAAAATCCTTGAAAGATCTGGGCAAAGTCCCATCGGTGAGCACCTCCCGCGGGCAAGGCTGCGTTGGCTGGGTCATGTAGCCCGCATGCCCAGCCATAGCTTTTGTTCGGGACCGGATCGAGGGGGCTAGACGGGCGCGGCACGGGCTAGAGAAGAGATGGAGTGATGTGGTACAGGAGGACGTGGAGCTGAGTGGACTTGCCGATGACTGATACCAGCAGTGTCAAGATTGGCCTCTGTGGAGGAGGCTCGTGAAGGAACGCTACTGGGCAGTTGGAGGCAGTCACCCTCCAACAACAACGGAGGGCGGAGGAGCGACGCTCACAACAACGAGCGGAGCGCCGGGTGGCTAAAGCACAGCAGGTTGGCAACAGTAGGGGGCACAGGTGGTGCATCAGCCAGTCATCTCAGTCATCTCAGTCAGTCGACCCGTGGCACTTGGGTCTGCCCCGTGACCTCCTGCCAGCGGGCGTTCGACACTTCACGTGGCCTCAAGGTGCACATGGCCTGGCACAAGCGTCGTGGTGACGTCACCGCCACCTAGTGACGAATGGCGGTTGTTGTTGTGTGTCTGTGAGTGTGGTGGGGAGTGGTGGTGTAGCTGTTAGCGCTACGCTGCGCTATGAACCTGGCGACCCGGGTTCGATTCCGACTCACGGCCATCACCCATGATGATTATCTGAACCGGTCCTGGTCTAGGTCGACTCAGCCTCAACCGAGTACCTGGTGGCGGTACTCATTTTAGAAAAAGCAGCCGGCCGGGTAGACGTGTTTCCTGGCCACCCAGCCCCTCGTGTGCCATGTGACTCCCTGTGTGTCTCCTCCGTGTGTCTCTCCCCCCCCGTCTTCATGTGTCTCCCCCCCTCCCCATGTCTCCCCGTGTGTCTCCCCCCCCCCCCGTGTCTCCCCGTGTGTCTCACCCCCTCCCCGTGTCTCCGTGTGTGTCTCCCCGTGTGTCTCCCCCCCCCCCGTGTCTCCCTGTGTGTCTCCCCGTGTGTCTCCCCCCCTCCCCGTGTCTCCGTGTGTGTCTCCCCGTGTGTCTCCTCCCCGTGTCTCCGTGTGTGTCTCCCCGTGTGTCTCCCCTCCTCCCCGTGTCTCCGTGTGTGTCTCCCCCCCCCCGTGTCTCCCCGTGTGTCTCCCCGTGTGTCCCCCCCCCCCGTGTCTCCCCGTGGTGTCTCCCCGTGTGTCTCCCCCCCCCCCGTGTCTCCCCATGTGTCTCCCCCCCCCCCTCCCCCCCGTGGTCACCCCCCCGTGTCTCCCCGTGTGTCCCCCCCCCCCGTGTCTCCCCGTGTGTCTCCCCGTGTGTCTCCCCCCTCCCCGTGTCTCCCCGTGTGTCTCCCCCCCCCCCCCGTGTCTCCCCGTGTGTCTCCCCCCCCCCCCCGTGTCTCCCCGTGTGTCTCCCGTGTGTCTCCCCCCCCCCGTGTCTCCCCATGTGTCTCCCCCCCCCCCTCCCCCCCGTGTCACCCCCCGTGTCTCCCCGTGTGTCTCCCCCCCCCCGTGTCTCCCCATGTGTCTCCCCCCCCCCCCTCCCCCCCGTGTCACCCCCCGTGTCTCCCCATGTGTCTCCCCCCCCCCCCCCCCCCCCGTGTCTCCCCGTGTGTCTCCCCGTGTGTCTCCCCCCCAGGGTCCCGGCGTTTGGCCTGGCCGACGTGTCCCTGCTCCAGAATCTGCTGTTCGGCGCCTCATCTCCGCCGTGGACCCGGTGGCGGTGCTGGCTGTGTTCGAGGAGATCCACGTCAATGAGCAGCTCTACATCCTCGTGTTCGGGGAGTCGCTGCTCAACGACGCTGTCACCGTGGTGAGTGCCCGGTGCTCCCCACGTCCGATCGCTCTCCACTCTCACTCCCCACTCTCCTCCCTACTCACTCTCCCCACTCACTCCCTACTCACTCTCCCGACTCTCCTCCCCACTTACTCTCCCCACTCACTCCTCCCCACTCACTCTCTCCCTACGCACTCTCCCCACTCACTCCCTACTCACTCTCCCGACTCTCTCCCCACTTACTCTCCCCACTCACTCTCTCCCACTCACTCTCCCCACTCACTCTCCCCACTCACTCTCCCACTCACTCTCACCCACTCACTCTCCCCACTCACTCTCCCCACTCGCTCGCCCCACTCACTCTCCTCACTCTCGCCCACTCTCTCTCCCTACTCACTCCTCCCGACTCTCTCCCCACTCACTCTCCCCACTCACTCTACCCCACTCACTCTCCCCACTCACTCTCCCCACTCACTCTCCCCACTCACTCTCCCCACTCACTCTCCCCACTCACTCTCCTCACTCTCCCCACTCTCTCTCCCACTCGCTCCCCACCCTCTCCCCACTCACTCCCCACTCTCACTCCCCACTCACTCCCTACTCAACTCTCCCGACTCTCTCCCCACTCACTCTCCCCACTCACTCTCCCCACTCACAGTCTCCCCACTCACTCCCTACTCACTCTCCCGACTCTCTCCCCACTTACTCTCCCCACTCACTCCTCCCCACTCACTCTCCCCACTCACTCTCCCCACTTCACTCTCCCCACTCACTCTCCCCACTCACTCTCCCACTCGCTCTCCCCACTCGCTCTCCCCACTCACTCTCCTCACTCTCCCCACTCTCTCTCTCCCTACTCACTCTCCCGACTCTCTCCCCACACTCTCCCCACTCACTCTCCCACTCACTCTCCCCACTCACTCTCCCCACTCACTCTCCTCACTCTCCCCACTCTCTCTCCCCACTCTCTCCCCACCCTCTCCCCACTCACTCCCCACTCTCACTCCCCACTCACTCCCTACTCACTCTCCCCACTCACTCTCCCCACTCACTCTCCCCACTCACTCACCCCACTCACTCTCTCCCACTCTCTCCCCACTCACTCTCCCCACTCACTGTCCCCACTCACTCTCCCCATCCTCTCCCCACCCTCTCCCCACCCTCTCCCCACCCTCTCCCCACTCTCTCTCCACTCACTCCTCCCCACTCTCTCCCACTCTCCCCACCCTCTCCCCACTCTCTCCCCACCCTCTCCCCACTCATTCCCCACTCACTCTCCCCACCCTCTCCCCACCCTCTCCCCACTCTCTCTCCACTCTCTCCCCACTCTCCCCACTCACTCTCCCCACCCTCTCCCCACTCTCCCCACTCACTCCCCACTCACTCCCCACACTCACTCCCCACTCACTCTCCCCACTCTCTCTCCACTCACTCCCCACTCACTGCCCACACTCACTCTCCCCACTCTCTCTCCACTCGCTCCCCACTCACTCTCCCCACTCACTCTCCCCACCCTCTCCCCACTCTCTCCCCACTCTCTCCCCACTCTCTCCCCACTCACTCCCCACTCTCTCCCCACTCTCTCCCCACCCTCTCCCCACTCTCTCCCCACTCACTCTCCCCACCCTCCCCCCACTCTGTCCCCACCCTCTCCCCACTCACTCCCCACTCTCTCCCCACTCACTCTCCCCACCCTCTCCCCACTCTCTCCCCACTCTCACTCCTCCACTCTCACTCCCCACTCTCTCCCCACCCTCTCCCCCCACCCTCCCCACCCTCTCCCCCCCACCCTCCCCACCCTCTCCCCCACCCCTCCCCACCCTCTCCCCTCTCCCACCCTCCCACCCTCTCCCCCACCCTCCCCACCCTCTCCCCCACCCTCCCCACCCCTCCCCCACCCTCCCCACCCTCTCCCCCCACCCTCCCCACCCTCTCCCCCCACCCTCTCCCACCCTCTCCCCCACCCTCCCCACCCTCTCCCACCACCACCCTCCCCACCCTCTCCCCCACCCTCCCCACCCTCTCCCCCACCCTCCCCACCCTCTCCCCCCACCTCTCCCCACCCTCTCTCCCCACCCTCCCCACCCTCTCCCCCACCCTCCCCACCCTCTCCCCCCACCCTCCCCACCCTCTCCCCCCACCCTCCCCACCCTCTCCCCCCACCCTCCCCACCCTCTCCCCCACCCTCCCACCCTCTCCCCCACCCTCCCCACCCTCTCCCCCACCCTCCCCACCCTCTCCCCCACTCTCTCCCCACTCTCCCCACTCACTCTCCCCACTCACTCCCCACTCTCACCCCATACTCACTCCCCACTCACTCCCCACACTCACTCCCCACTCACTCCCCACACTCACCCCACACTCGCTCCCCACTCACTCTCCCCACTCACTCTCCCCACCCTCTCCCCACTCTCTCCCCACTCTCTCCCCACTCTCTCCCCACTCACTCCCCACTCTCTCCCCACTCTCTCCCCACTCACTCTCCCCACTCACCCTCCCCACCCTCTCCCCACTCTCTCCCCACTCACTCTCCCACCCCTCTCCCCACTCTCTCCCCACTCTCTCCCCACTACTCTCCCCACCCTCTCCCACTCACTTCCCCACTCTCTCCACCACTCTCTCACCCACTCACTCTCCCCACTCTCCCCACTCACTCTCCCCACCCTCTCCCCACCCTCTCCCCACTCTCTCCCCACTCACTCCCCACTCTCTCTCCACACCCTCTCCCCACCCTCTCCCCACTCTCACTCCCCACGCTCTCCCCACCCTCTCCCCCACTCACTCCCCACTCACTCTCCCCACTCTCTCCCCACTCACTCTCCCCACTCTCTCCCCACTCTCTCCCCACCCTCTCCCCACTCACTCTCCCCACTCACTCTCCCCACTCTCCCCACCCTCTCCCACCCTCTCCCACCCTCTCCCCCACCCTTCTCCCCACCCTCTCCCCACCCTCTCCCCACTCTCTCTCCACTCACCTCTCCCCACTCTCTCCCCACTCTCTCCCCACCCTCTCCCCACTCTCTCCCCACCCTCTCCCCACTCTCTCCCCACTCTCTCCCCACTCTCCCCCACTCTGTCCCCACCCTCTCCCCACTCACTCCCCACTCTCTCCCCACTCACTCTCCCCACCCTCTCCCCACTCTCTCCCCACTCTCACTCCTCACTCTCACTCCCACTCTCTCCCACCCTCTCCCCACTCACTCTCCCCACCTCTCCCCACCCTCTCCCCACCCTCTCCCCCACCCTCTCCCCACCCTCTCCCCACCCTCTCCCCACTCTCTCTCCACTCACGTCTCCCCACTCTCTCCCCACTCTCTCCCCACCCTCTCCCCACTCTCTCCCCACTCTCTCCCACTCTCCCCCCACTCTCTCCCCACCCTCTCCCCACTCACTCCCCACTCTCTTCCCCACTCTCTCCCCACTCTCTCCCCACTCTCTCCCCACTCACTGTCCCCACCCTCTCCCCACTCACTCTCCCCACCCTCTCCCCACCCTCTCCCCACCCTCTCCCCCCCTCCTCCCCACTCTCTCTCCACTCACTCTCCCCACTCTCTCCCCACTCTCTCCCCACCCTCTCCCACTCTCTCCCCACCCTCTCCCCACTCATTCCCACTCACTCTCCCCACCCTCTCCCACCCACGTCTCCCCACCCACTCTCCCCACCCTCTCCCCCCTCTCCCACCCTCTCCCACCCTCTCCCACTCTCTCTCCACTCACTCTCCCCACTCTCTCCCCACTCTCTCCCCACCCTCTCCCCACTCTCTCCCCACCCTCTCCCACTCATTCCCCACTCACTCTCCCCACCCTCTCCCCACTCTCTCCCACTCTCATCCCCACTCACTCCCACTCTCTTCCCACTATCTCCCCACTCACTCTCCCCCTCACCCTCCCCACCCTCTCCCCACTCTCTCCCCACTCCGTCTCCCCACCCTCTCCCACCTCTCCCACTCTCTCCCCACCTCTCCCCACTCACTCTCCCCACTCACCCTCCCACCCATCTCCCCACTCTCTCCCCACTCACTCTCCCCACTCTCCCCACTCACTCTCCCCACCCTCTCCCCACCCTCTCCCCACTCCCTCTCCCCACATCACTCCCCACTCTCTCTCCACACTCTCCCCACTCTCTCCCCTCTCTCTCACTCACTCACTCCCCACTCACTCTCCCCACTCTCTCCCCACTCTCTCCCCACCCTCCCCACTCTCTCCCCACCCTCCCCACTCTCTCCCCACTCACTCTCCCCACTCACTCCCCACTCTCTCTCCACACTCTCCCCACTCTCTCCCCACTCTCTCCCCTCTCTCTCCCACTCACTCCCCACTCACTCTCCCCACCCTCCCCACTCTCTCCCCACGTCACGTCCCCCACTCTCTCTCCACACTCTCCCCACTCCTCCCCCTCTCTCTCCCCACTCACTCCCCACCTCACTCTCCCCACTCTCTCCCCACTCTCTCCCCACCCTCCCCACTCTCTCCCCACCCTCCCCACCTCTCTCCCCACTCACTCTCCCCCACTCACTCCCCACTCTCTCTCCACACTCTCCCCCACTCTCTCCCCACTCTCTCCCCTCTCTCTCCCCACTCACTCCCACTCACTCTCCCCACCCTCCCCACTCTCTCCCCACTCTCTCTCCACACTCTCCCCACTCTCTCCCCCTCTCTCCCCACTCACTCCCCACTCACTCTCCCCCACTCTCTCCCCACTCTCTCCCCACCCTCCCCACTCTCTCCCCACTCACTCTCTCCCCACCCTCCCCACTCTCTCCCCACCCTCCCCACTCTCTCCCCACTCACTCCCCACTCTCTCTCCACACTCTCCCCACTCTCTCCCCTCTCTCTCCCCACATCACTCCCCACTCACTCTCCCCACTCTCTCTCCCCACTCTCTCCCCCCTCACTTTCCCCACTCACCCCTCCCCACCCTCTCCCCACTCTCTCCCCCACTCACTCTCCCCACCCTCTCCCCACTCTCTCCCCCACCCTCTCCCCACCCTCTCCCCACTCACTCCCCACTCACTCCCCACTCACTCCCCACTCACTCCCCACTCACTCCCCACTCACTCTCCACTCACTCCCCCCACTCACTCTCCCCACCCTCTCCCCACTCTCTCCCCACCCTCTCCCCCATTCTCTCCCCACCCTCTCCCCACTCTCTCTCCACTCACTCCCCACTCACTCCCCACTCACTCTCCACTCACTCTCCCCACTCACTCTCCCCACCCTCTCCCCACTCTCCCCACTCTCTCCCCACTCTCTCCCCACTCACTCCCCACTCACTCTCCCCACTCTCTCACCCCACTCTCTCCCCACTCACTCTCCCCACTCACTCCCCACTCACTCTCCCCACTCACTCCCCACTCTCTCTCCACACTCTCCCCACTCTCTCCCCTCTCTCTCCCCACTCACTCCCCACTCACCCTCCCCACTCTCTCCCCACTCTCTCCCCACTCTCTCCCCACTCTCTCCCCACCCTCCCCACTCTCTCCCCACTCACTCTCCCCACTCACTCTCCCCACTCTCCCCACTCACTCTCCCCACACTCTCCCCACTCTCTCCCCACTCTCTCCCCCCCTCTCCCCACTCTCTCCCCACCCTCCCCACTCTCTCCCCACTCACTCTCCCCACTCTCCCCTCCCTCTCCCCACCGCCGCCGTCACTGCCGCCAGGTGCTCTACCAGCTGTACGCGGCCCTCTGCGCCATGGCGGTGATCTCGGCGAGCGACTTTGCCCTGGGCGTGGCCAAGTTCTTCGTGGTGGGGCTGGGCGGCATCGCCGTGGGCGTGGTCTACGGCCTGCTGGCCGCCCTCAACACGCGCTTCACCGCGCACATCCGCGTCATCGAGCCGCTCTTCGTCTTCCTCTACAGCTACGCCTCCTACATCACCGCCGAGATGTTCCACCTGTCGGGGATCATGGCGTGAGTGTGGTGGGTGGTAGGGTGAGTGGTGGGGGTAGTGTGAGTGGTAGGGGTAGTGTGGAGTGGTAGGGGTAGTGTGAGTGGTAGGGGTAGTGTGAGTGGTAGGGGTAGTGTGAGTGGTAGGGGTAGTGTGAGTGGTAGGGGTAGTGTGAGTGGTAGGGGTAGTGCGAGTGGTAGGGGTAGTGTGAGTGGTAGGGGTAGTGTGAGTGGTAGGGGTAGGGTTGTAGAGGCAGTGTGAGTGGTAGGGGTAGTGTGAGTGGTAGGGGTAGTGTGAGTGGTAGGGGTAGTGTGAGTGGTAGGGGTAGTGTGGAGTGGTAGGGGTAGTGTGAGTGGTAGGGGTAGTGTGAGTGGTAGGGGTAGTGTGAGTGGTAGGGGTAGTGTGAGTGGTAGGGGTAGTGTGAGTGGTAGGGGTAGTGCGAGTGGTAGGGGTAGTGCGAGTGGTAGGGGTAGTGCGAGTGGTAGGGGTAGTGCGAGTGGTAGGGGTAGTGCGAGTGGTAGGGGTAGTGCGAGTGGTAGGGGTAGTGTGAGTGGTAGGGGTAGTGCGAGTGGTAGGGGTAGTGCGAGTGGTAGGGGTAGTGCGAGTGGTAGGGGTAGTGCGAGTGGTAGGGGTAGTGCGAGTGGTAGGGGTAGTGCGAGTGGTAGGGGTAGTGCGAGTGGTAGGGGTAGTGTGAGTGGTAGGGGTAGTGTGAGTGGTAGGGGTAGTGTGAGTGGTAGGGGTAGTGTGAGTGGTAGGGTAGTGTGAGTGGTAGGGGTAGTGTGAGTGGTAGGGGTAGTGCGAGTGGTAGGGGTAGTGCGAGTGGTAGGGGTAGTGCGAGTGGTAGGGGTAGTGCGAGTGGTAGGGGTAGTGCGAGTGGTAGGGGTAGTGCGAGTGGTAGGGGTAGTGTGAGTGGTAGGGTAGTGTGAGTGGTAGGGGTAGTGTGAGTGGTAGGGGTAGTGTGAGTGGTAGGGGTAGTGTGAGTGGTAGGGGTAGTGTGAGTGGTAGGGGTAGTGTGAGTGGTAGGTGTAGTGTGAGTGGTAGGGGTAGTGCGAGTGGTAGGGGTTAGTGCGAGTGGTAGGGGTAGTGCGAGTGGTAGGGGTAGTGCGAGTGGTAGGGGTAGTGTGAGTGGTAGGGGTAGTGTGAGTGGTAGAGGCAGTGTGAGTGGTAGGGGTAGTGTGAGTGTGAGTGGTAGGGATAGTGTGAGTGGTAAGGGCAGTGTGAGTGGTAGGGGTAGTGTGAGTGGTAGGGGTAGTGTGAGTGGTAGGGGTAGGGTTGTAGAGGCAGTGTGAGTGGTAGGGGTAGTGTGAGTGGTAGGGGTAGTGTGAGTGGTAGGGGTAGTGTGAGTGGTAGGGGTAGTGTGGAGTGGTAGGGGTAGTGTGAGTGGTAGGGGTAGTGTGAGTGGTAGGGGTAGTGTGAGTGGTAGGGGTAGTGTGAGTGGTAGGGGTAGTGTGAGTGGTAGGGGTAGTGTGAGTGGTAGGGGTAGTGCGAGTGGTAGGGGTAGTGCGAGTGGTAGGGGTAGTGCGAGTGGTAGGGGTAGTGCGAGTGGTAGGGGTAGTGTGAGTGGTAGGGGTAGTGTGAGTGGTAGGGGTAGTGTGAGTGGTAGGGGTAGTGTGAGTGGTAGGGTAGTGCGAGTGGTAGGGGTAGTGCGAGTGGTAGGGGTAGTGCGAGTGGTAGGGGTAGTGTGAGTGGTAGGGGTAGTGTGAGTGGTAGGGGTAGTGTGAGTGGTAGGGGTAGTGTGAGTGGTAGGGGTAGTGTGAGTGGTAGGGGTAGTGTGAGTGGTAGGGGTAGTGTGAGTGGTAGGGGTAGTGTGAGTGGTAGGGGTAGTGCGAGTGGTAGGGGTAGTGCGAGTGGTAGGGGTAGTGCGAGTGGTAGGGGTAGTGCGAGTGGTAGGGGTAGTGCGAGTGGTAGGGGTAGTGCGAGTGGTAGGGGTAGTGTGAGTGGTAGGGGTAGTGTGAGTGTAGGGGTAGTGTGAGTGGTAGGGGTAGTGTGAGTGGTAGGGGTAGTGTGAGTGGTAGGGGTAGTGTGAGTGGTAGGGGTAGTGTGAGTGGGTAGGTGTAGTGCGAGTGGTAGGGGTAGTGCGAGTGGTAGGGGTAGTGCGAGTGGTAGGGGTAGTGCGAGTGGTAGGGGTAGTGCGAGTGGTAGGGGTAGTGCGAGTGGTAGGGGTAGTGCGAGTGGGTAGGGGTAGTGCGAGTGGTAGGGGTAGTGCGAGTGGTAGAGGCAGTGTGAGTGGTAGGGGTAGTGTGAGTGTGAGTGGTAGGGATAGTGTGAGTGGTAAGGGCAGTGTGAGTGGTAGGGGTAGTGTGAGTGGTAGGGGTCGTGTGAGTGGTAGGGGTAGTGTGAGTGGTAGGGGTAGTGTGAGTGGTAGGGGTAGTGTGAGTGGTAGGGGTAGTGTGAGTGGTAGGAGTAGTGTGAGTGGTAGGGGTAGTGTGAGTGGTAGGGGTAGGCTGGTAGAGGCACTGTGAGTGGTAGGGGTAGTGTGAGTGGTAGGGGTAGGGTGGTAGAGGCAGTGTAAGTGGTAGGGGTATGGGCAGTGTGTTTCCATAGTTCCATAGTTTCATTTATTTGGTATAGCCCTGTGAGCCATTTGGCTCTTGAATCGGGTGCAACCGCAACAAACAAAAAAACATGAACAAGAAAACATCTTAAAGTGACTTTATGTGACTGTGCAAACAGAAAATCCAGGAAAAAAAACATCAAAATATTCCTGAAATAGCACCGTACACCACCGCTGTGTGCAAAAATCCCAGCGGGATGCAAGTGAAACAACAACAACCACAAGACAACTAAGATTAAGGCCATCAGTCTAACTCCGTACGACAATAAACAAAAACATGGCCAAACCAAAAAAAACGTTTTCGAATCACCAAAATAAAAGCCATAAATGCAATGTAACAGTGATCATAGGGACTGTGACTGAATTTTTAACAATAAACAACATAAATAACATGTAACACCAAACCCTAGAGCCATATTTTAGGCACTGAATAGCAGTGGCAGCTAGGGTGTACAACTCCTCTAGAGCAGTTTTGAGTGAAGATCTCATTGGTAGTGATTCAAGTTGCAGTTATTGGCAATAGCATTCCAGACCCTGGGGTATCAATAGCAAAGGCCCTTCCTCCGGTTTTTGTACGGCAATAGGGAATGTGAAGCTGGTAAATGAGCGAAGACCTGAGGTCACATTTGTTCTTTGAAACAGAGAGGAGATCCAACAGGTAGTCTGCGGATTTTTTGTACGTACATCGTGAATAAATAAGATCTGGTGCACAAGCCGTCGAACATTAAGAGATGTTAAGTTTGACCCAATGTAGAGATCACAGTGGTGAGTCCTATATGGGCAGTTCAATGCAAATCTTCAGGCCGAGTGATAGATGGAATCATGCTTCTTCAGTACAGTACTTGGGGCTGATTTATACACGATGTCACAGTAGTCAAGTAGAGGCAGTATGGTAGCTTTTTATCAATTCCAAACGGAACATTGGGGGAAGCAGTGCTTGTGTCGATACAGAAAACCAATTTTTATTTATGTCTTTTACCAGTATGATAGGTTGATAGGGGTATGGTAAGAGTAGAGGCAGTGTGAGTGGCGTGCACCATGCGCATCTCTCTCTGTGCCCTACAGGCTGATAGCGTGCGCCATGTGCATGAAGCGCTACGTGGAGGCGAACGTGTCGGAGAAGTCCGCCGTGACCATCAAGTACTTCATGAAGATGCTGAGCAGCGTGAGCGAGACGCTCATCTTCATCTTCCTGGGCGTGTCCACGGTGGACGATCAGCACGAGTGGAACTGGGCCTTCGTGTGCGCCACGCTCCTCTTCTGCCTCGTCTGGAGGGCCACGGGTAGCTGTGGGGGGGGGGGGAGTGGGGGGGGTGGGTGGGGGTGATGGTGGTTTGGTGAGGATTGTGGGTGGGGTGATGGTTGGTGAGGTGGGTGGCGAGAGTGGGTGGGGTAATTGTGGGTGGGTGGGGATAGTGGGTGGGGTGATGGTGGGTGGGTGGGGATAGTGGGTGGGGTGATGGTGGGTGGGGATTGTGGGGGGAGGACGTGGAGCTGAGTAGACTTGCTGATGACTGCTAACAGCGGTGTCAAGATCAGCCTCTGTGGAGGAGGCTCGTGAAGGACGCTGCTACTGGGCAGTGCCAGGCTAGGTGCACCGTGAGGCTACTGGGCAGTGCCAGGCTAGGTGCACCGTGAGGCTACTGGGCAGTGCCAGGCTAGGTGCACCGTGAGGCTACTGGGCAGTTGGAGGGCAGAGGAGCCACGCTCACAACAACGAGCGGAGCGCAAGGGATGAGTGAGACACAGCGGTGGTAAGGGAGGGACAAGGTGGATGTCTCTCTCACTCTCTCTCCACCGTGGTGTGTCTCTACACACCACGCGCACGCACGCACACACACGCCGCACACACACGCCGCACACACGTCACACGTCGCACACACGAACGCACACACGAACGCACACACGAACACACACACACACGCACACCAACACACGCATGCACATACCGCACACACATGCGCACACACGCCGCACCACACGCCGCACACACGCCGCACACACACCGCACACACACACACACCGTACACACACACACACCGCACACACACACACCCCGCACACACACTGCACACACACACGCCGCACACACACTGCACACACACACGCCGCACACACACGCACACACGCCGCACACACACGCACATACACACACACACACTGCACACACACACACCGCACATACACACACACCGCACACACACACCGCACACACACACACCGTGCACACACACTCCGCACACGCCGCACACACACCGTACACACACACACACCGCACACACACACACCACACACACACCGTACACACACACACACCGTACACACACCGTACACACACTGCACACACACACACTGCATACACACACACACACTGCATACACACACACACACTGCACACACACACCACTGCATACACACACACACTGCACACACACCACACACACACCGCACATACACACACACCGCACACACACCGTGCACACGCCACACACACGCCGCACACACACCGCACGCACACACACACACACCGTACACACCGTACACCACACACACACTGCACACACACACACTGCACACACACACACTGCACACACACCACACACACACACACTGCACACACACACCGCACACACACCGTGCACACGCCACACACACACCGCACACACACCGCACGCCACACACAATCCGCACACGCCACGCAGGGGTGTTCCTGCTCACGTTCGTCATCAACAAGTTCCGCATGGTGACGCTGACGAAGAAGGATCAGTTCATCATCGCCTACGGGGGCCTGCGCGGTGCCATCTGCTTCCTCGCTCGTCTTCCTCCTCGACAGCGCCCACTTCCCCCGCAAGAAGCTCTTCATCACGGCCACCATCGTCGTCATCCTCTTCACCGTCTTCGTGCAGGTGAGGAGTGAGCGGTGGGGAGGGATGAAGGGGGGTGAGGAGTGAGTGGTGGTGAGGGATGAAGGGGGGTGAGGATGTGAGCGGTGGTGAGGAAGGCGGTGAGGAGTGAGTGGTGGTGAGGAATGAAGGGGGGTGAGGAGTGAGCGGTGGTGAGGAAGGCGGTGAGGAAGTGAGCAGTGGTGACGGATGAAGGGGGTGAGGAGTGAGTGGTGGTGAGGGATGAAGGGAGGTGAGGTGAGTGAGCGGTGGTGAGGAAGGAAGGGGGGTAAGGAGTGAGTGGTGGTAAGGAAGGCGGTGAGGAGTGAGCGGTGGTGAGGAAGGCGGTGAGGAGTGAGCGGTGGTGACGGATGAAGGGGGGTGAGGATGTGAGTGTGGTGAGGGATGAAGGGGGGTGAGGTGAGTGAGCGGTGGTGAGGAAGGAAGGGGGGTAAGGAGTGAGTGGTGGTAAGGAAGGCGGTGAGGAGTGAGCGGTGGTGAGGGATGAAGGGGGGTGAGGAGTGAGTGGTGGTGAGGACGGCGGTGAGGAGTGAGCGGTGGTGAGGGATGAAGGGGGGTGAGGAGTGAGTGGTGGTGAGGAAGGCGGTGAGGAGTGAGCGGTGGTGAGGGATGAAGGGGGGGTGAGGTGAGTGAGCGGTGGTCGATTTTGCCCACCCCCCGTGCCTCCTCCTGCTGCGAATGTTCATCGTGGATGAGAGGCTACCCGTTCTGCCGTCAGGAGCTGGACCGGTGCCGCCGGGACCCCTGTGGAATACAGAGGTCCCGTGGACCGGATCCTGGTGGGTAGGTGGGTGGGTGTGCAGGGGGTGACTGTGTGTGTGTGGGTGACTGTGTCTGTGGGTGTGTGTGTCGGTGTGTGTGTGGGTGGGTGTGCAGGGTGTGGGTGTGTGTGTGGGTGGGTGACTGTGTGTGTGTGTGTGACTGTGTGTGTGTGTGTGGGTGGGTGCAGGGGGTGACTGTGTGTGTGTGTGACTGTGGGTGTGTGTGGATAGGTGCAGGAGGGTGACTGTGTGGGTGACAGTGTGTGTGTGTGGGTGTGCAGGGGGTGGTGTGGGTGTGTGTGTGGGTGGGTGCAGGGGGTGACTGTGTGTGTGTGTGGGTGACTGTGGGTGTGTGTGTGGGTGTGTGGGTGGGTGGGTGGGTGACTGTGGGTGACTGTGGTGTATGGGTGGGTGGGTGACTGTGGGTGGGTGCAGGGGGTGACTGTGTGTGGGTGATTGTGGGTGTGTGGGTGTGTGGGTTTGTGTGGGTGTGTGCGTGACTGTGTGTGGGTGTGTGGGTGACTGTGTGGGTGTGTGGGTGACTGTGTGTGGGTGTGTGGGTGACTGTGTGTGGGTGTGTGTGTGGGTGGGTGCAGGGGGTGACTCTGTGGTGGGTGTGTGGGTGACTGTGGGTGTGGGTGTGTGGGTGGTGACCGTGGGTGGGTGCAGGGCGTGACTGTGTGGGTGACTGTGGTGTGTGGGTGACTTGGGTGTGTGGGTGACTGTGTAGGTGACTGTGTGTGGTGTGTGGGTGGGTGGGTGCAGGGGATGACTGTGGGTGTGTGGGTGTGTGGTGACTGTGTGTGGGTGACTGTGTGGTGACTTGTGTGGGTGTGTGGGTGACTGTGTGGGTGTGTGGGTGACTGTGTGTGGGTGACTGTGTGTGGGTGTGTAGGTGTGTGGGTGACTGTGTGTGGTGTGTGGGTGACTGTGTGTGGGTGTGTGGGTGACTGTGTGTGGGTGGGTGGGTGTGTGGGTGACTGTGTGTGGGTGGGTGTGTGGGTGGGTGGGTGCGTGGGTGTGTGGGTGGGTGGGTGCAGGGGATGACTGGGTGTGTGGGTGACTGTGTGTGGGTGTGTGTGTAGGTTACTGTGGGTGTGTGGGTGACTGTGTGTGGGTGTGTGGGTGACTGTGTGTGGGTGTGTGGGTGTGTGTGTGGGTGGGTGCAGGGGGTGACTCTGTGTGTGGGTGACTGTGGGTGTGTGGGTGGGTGACTGTGGGTGTGTGTGGGTGGGTGCAAGGGGTGACTGTGTGTGTGGGTGTGTGTGTGGATGTGTGTGGGTGACTGTGTGTGGGTGGGTGTGTGTGGGTGGGTGTGTGTGGGTGTGTGGGTGACTGTGTGTGTGTGTGGGTGACTGTGTGTGTGTGTGGGTGGGTGCAGGGGGGACTGTGGGATGTGTGTGTGTGGGTGGGTGCAGGGGGTGACTGTGTGGGTGTGTGTGACTGTCGATGTGTGTGTGGGTGTGTGAGTGACTGTGGGTGTGTGGGTGACTGTGTGTGTGACTGTGTGACTGTGTGTGTGTGTGGGTGACTGTGTGTGTGACTGTGTGTGGGTGACTGTGTGTGTGGTGTGACTGTGTGTGTGTGACTGTGCCTCAAATATTGGGAAGAAGTCACCCCTTGTGAGTGGCTGGCTGAGGTGCCATCTGCTGAGGAAGTATTGAGGGTGATCCGGAGTCTGAGACCAGGAAAGGCAGCGGGCAGAGATGATCTCCCAAGCGAAATGCTGAGGGAGGGTGGCGTTTGTGCACAGACTGCCCTATATGACATCATAACAACAGTCTGGACCACTGGACGGGTTCCGCAGGATTGGAAGGATGCCCTGGTGGTCCCCCCTTTTTAAGAAGGGGGACCGCACAGATTGTAACAACTACAGGGGCATCTCACTCCTCAGTGTGCCGGGAAAGGTCCTGGCAAGGATTATTCAGCATCGCCTTGCCAGGCACGCTGAGGAGAGGCTTGCGGAGCCCCAATGTGGTTTCAGGAAAGGGCGGTCCTGCACAGATGCCATATTTTCTGTCCGTCTGCTACAGCAGAGGTGTAGGGAATTCCAACAAGACCTACATCTCTGCTTTATTGACCTGGTCAAGGCCTATGATACCATCAGTAGGCCTGGGCTCTGGGTCGTTCTTCGTGCTTTTGGAGTACCTGACCCTCTGCTCACGATCATTAAGGATCTTCATTATGGTGAGCGGGCCCGGGTAAAACTACGTGGCCGGAGTCAGAGCCATTCCCTGTACACCTTGGGGTACGACAGGGATGTCCTCTAGCTCCCACATTATTTAACATCTATTTTGCCCACGTAGTTCGTGAAGCCTTCAATAGCTGTACCGCGGGAATCTCCATATGGTACAGATATAATGGGAGGCTGATCGATGCCCGGGTGCGGTCAAGGGATGGCTCCCTATTGGTCAACCACGTTATGTATGCTGATGGTTTGGTAATAGCTGCTCAGTCAGAGGAGGAGTTGGAGACGCTGCTGCTGAGACTGGAGCGTGCCACTAAGAGGTGGGGCCTTACCATCAGCCCCACCAAAACTAAGCACCTGCCTGGGTATTTTGTACCATCGGACACTCCACCCCCACAACTCCCAATCAGTGATGGGGCAGTTGTGGAGAGAGTGGAGAGTTTCCCATACCTGGGTAGTGTGCTTATGACTGGCTCCAGTTTAACAGCAAAGGTCTCACTCCGAATCAGTCCGAGCGGCAATATCTTTTCATCGGTTGCGTAACGCTGTGTGGAAGCTACCTGGTCTGTCGCTCCGCACTAAGCTTCAGGTCTTCTCAGCCACGGTCATTCCCTCCCTTCTCTATGCTTGCGAAACGTGGACCCCCCTAATGGAACATCTTCGCCGGTTAGAAACATTAGGCTGGCCTGCCTACGATCCATCCTGGGTTTAACCGGACTGGATTGTGTGAGGAGCTCACAAATCCTTGAAAGATCTGGGCAAGGTCCCATCGGTGAGCTCCTCTGGCGGGCAAGGCTGCGATGGCTGGGTCATGTAGCCCGCATGCCCAGCCAACGCATGCCGAAACAGCTTTTGTTCGGCCGGATTGAGGGGGCTAAGCGGGCGCGGCACGGGCTAGAGAAGAGATGGAGTGATGTGGTACTGGAGGACGTGGAGCTGAGTGGACTTGCCGATGACTGGTACCAGCGGTGTCAAGATCGACCTCTGTGGAGGAGGCTCGTGAAGGATGCTACTGGGCAGTTGGAGGTAGTCGCCCTCCAACAACAACGGAGGGCGGAGGAGCGACGCTCACAACAAACGAGCGGAGCGCCGGGTGGCTAAAGCACAGCAGGTTGGCACAGTAGGGGGTACAGGTGGTGCATCAGCCAGTCATCTCAGTCAGTCGACCCGTGGCACCTGGTCTGCTCCGTGACCTCCTGCCAGCGGGCGTTCGACACTTCACGTGGCCCTCGGTGCACATGGCCTGGCACAAGCGTCGTGGTGACGTCACCACCACTTAGTGGCGAATGGCGGTTGTTGTTGTTGTGTGTGACTGTGTGTGTGGTTGACTGTGTGTGTGACTGTGTGTGACTGTGTGTGTGACTGTGTGTGTGACTGTGTGTGACTGTGTGTGTGGTTGACTGTGTGTGTGACTGTGTGTGTGACTGTGTGGATAACTGTGTGTGACTGTGTGTGTGACTGTGTGTGTGTGACTGTGTGTGTGACTGTGTGTGTGTGACTGTGTGTGTGTGACTGTGTGTGTGTGACTGTGTGTGTGTGACTGTGTGTGTGACTGTGTGTGTGGGTGGGTGCAGGGGATGACAATCCGTCCGCTGGTGGAGCTGCTGGAGATCAAGAAGAAGAAGGAGCACGATCCTAGCATCACGGAGGAGACCAACATCCGGGTGACGACATTGTCCACCACCACATCCACCATCACCACATCCACCACCACCACATCCACCACATCCACCACATCCACCACCACATCCACCACCTCCACATCCACCACCACATCCACCACCACCACATCCACCACACCACCACACATCCACCACCTCCACATCCACCACCACATCCACCACCACCACCATATCCACCACATCCACCACCACATCATATCCACCACATCCACCACCACATCCACCACATCCACCACCACCACATCCACCACCACATCCACCACCACCACATCCACCACCACATCCACCACCACCACATCCACCACCACCACATCCACCACATCCACCACCACCACATCCACCACCACCACATCCACCACCACCACCACATCCACCACATCCACATCCACCACATCCACCACCACCACCACCACCACCAACATCCACCACCACATCCACCACCACCACATCCACCACCAACATTCACCACCAACATTCACCACCACATCCACCACCACCACATCCACCACATCCACCACATCCACCACCACCACCACCTCCACCACCACCACATCCACCACCACATCCACCACCACCACATTCACCACTACCACATCCACCACCACCACATCCACCACCACCACATCCACCACCACATCCACTACATCCACCACCACCACATCCACTACATCCACCACCACCACATCCACCACCACCACATCCACCACCACCACATCCACCACCACATCCACCACCACATCCACCACCACCACCACATACACCACCACCACATCCACCACTACCACATCCACCACCACCACATTCACCACTACCACATCCACCACCACCACCACCTCCACCACATCCACCACCACCACCTCCACCACCACCACATCCACCACCACATCCACCACCACCACATCCACCACCACCACCACATCCACCACCACATCCACCACCACATCCATCACCACATCTACCACCACCACATCCACCACCACCACATCCACCACATCCACACATCCACCACATCCACCACCACTACAGCCACCACATCCACCACCACCACCACTACAGCCACCCACCACACCATCAATCATCATCAGGACCGCTACCATCACCACCACCAGTGTGTGATGATGGTGATGGCGATGTTGCACATTATGATGTTGATGATGATCATGTTGTTCATGATGTGTATTATGATGATGATGATGTTTATGTTAATAGGTTTTTACCCTTTTAGCTGGCACAAAAACTGACACCTTTATACAAGGGATCATGTTTGCAATAACCACAACGCAAGCAGTCAAAAATGCAAACACAAAGAAACAACTCTGATAACGATGATGGCACTGTCGTTGAATTTGATTGGTCCACACCCGAGACGGCTTTTCTTAGAGCCTAGTCTCCATTTTTTACTGCTTGTGTTGTGGTTATTGCAAACATGATCCCTTGTATGAAGGTGTCAGTTTTTGTGCCAGATAAAAGGGAAAAAACCTATTACTATATCTTGTTACTGGCAAAGGAGGTCTCATAATGTTTATGTTGTTTATGATGTATATTATGATGATGATGGTGATAATGGTGTTATGATGTATATATGATGATGATGTATATGTTGTTTATGATGTGTATTATGATGATGATGTTTATGTTGGTTTATGATGTTTATTATGATGATGATGTGTATGTTGTTTATGATGTCAGTTTATGGATCACATCCTGGCCGGAGTTGAGGACATCTGTGGGCACTATGGCCATCACCACTGGAGAGACAAGTACCTCACTGACTCACATACTCACTCACCTACTCACCTACTCACTCACCTACTCACATACTCACTCTCCTACTCACCTACTCACTCACCTACTCACCTACTCACTCACCTACTCACTCAACTACTCACTCAACTACTCACCTACTCACTCACCTACTCACATACTCACTCACCTACTCACTCACCTACTCACATACTCACTCACCTACTCACCTACTCACTCACCTACTCACATACTCACTCACCTACTCACCTACTCACCTACTCACTCACCTACTCACTCAACTACTCACCTACTCACTCACATACTCACTCACCTACTCACCTACTCACTCACCTACTCACATACTCACTCACCTACTCACCTACTCACTCACCGACTCACTTACTCACTCACCGACTCACATACTCACTCACCTACTCACCTACTCACTCACCTACTCACTCACCTACTCACTCACCTACTCACCTACTCACCTACTCACTCACCGACTCACATACTCACTCACCTACTCACTCACTTACTCACCTACTCACATACTCACCTACTCACTCACCTACTCACCTGTTCACTCACCTACTCACCTACTCACTCACCGACTCACTCACCTACTCACTCACATACTCACCTACTCATTCACCTACTCACTCACCTACTCACCTACTCACTCACCTACTCAGTCACCTACTCACCTACTCACCTACTCAGTCACCTACTCACCTACTCACTCGCCTACTCACCTACTAACTCACTTATTCACTCACTCACCTACTCACCTACTCACTCACATACTCACCTACTCATTCACCTACTCACTCACCTACTCACCTACTCACTCACCTACTCAGTCACCTACTCACCTACTCACCTACTCAGTCACCTACTCACCTACTCACTCGCCTACTCACCTACTAACTCACTTATTCACTCACTCACCTACTCACCTACTCACTCACCTACTCACCTATTCACTCACTCACCTACTCACCTACTCACTCGCTCACCTACTCACCTACTCACCTACTCACTCACATACTCACCTTCTCACTCACCTACTCACCTACTCACTCACCGACTCACTCACTCATTCACTCACCTACTCACTCACCTACTCACCTACTCACTCACCTCACCTACTCACTCACTTACTTATTCACCCACTCACCTACTCACTCACCTACTCACTCACCTACTCACCTGTTCACTCACCTACTCACCTACTCACTCACCTACTCACCGACTCACTCACCTACTCACTCACATACTCACCTACTCATTCACCTACTCACTCACCTACTCACCTACTCACTCACCTACTCAGTCACGTACTCAGTCACCTACTCACCTACTCAGTCACCTACTCACCTACTCACTATCCTACTCACCTACTCACTCACTTATTCACTCACCTACTCACTCACCTACTCACTCACTCACCTACTCACCTACTCACTCGCTCACCTACTCACCTACTCACTCACATACTCACCTTCTCACTCACCTACTCACCTACTCACTCACCTACTCACCTACTCACTCACCGACTCACTCATTCACTCACCTACTCACTCACCTACTCACTCACCTCACCTACTCACTCACTTATTCACCCACTCACCTACTCACTCACCTACTCACTCACCTACTCACTCACTCACCTACTCACCAACTCACTCATCTACTCAACTACTCACTCACCTACTCACTCACCTACGCACTCACCCACCCACTCACTCTGTCACTCACCCACCTACTCACTCAGTCACCCACTCACCAACTCACCCACACACCCACTCACCCACCCACCCACACACCCACTCACCCACCCACCCACACACACACTCACACACACACCCACTCACCCACCCACACACACACCCACCCACTCACCCACCCACACACCCACTCACCCACCCACCCACACACACACTCACCCACACACCCACTCACCCACCCACACACACACCCACCCACACACACACCCACCCACTCACCCACCCACACACACACCCACCCACTCACCCACCCACCCACTCACCCACCCACCCACTCACCCACCCACCCACCCACTCACTCACCCGCCCACCCACCCACTCACCCACTCACCAGCTCACCCACCCACTCACCCACCCACCCACTCACCCACCCACCCACTCACCAACACACCCACCCACACACCCACAAACCCACCACCACACCCACTCACCCATCCACCCACACACCCACCCACACACCCACCCACCCACTCACCCACCCACCCACTCACTCACTCACCCACCCACCCACCCACTCACTCACTCACCCACCCACTCACCCACCCACTCACCCACCCACTCAGCCACCTACCCACTCACCCACCCACTCACCCACCCACCCACCCACTCACCCACTCACCCACCCACTCACCCACTCACCCACCCACTCACCCACCCACCCACCCACTCACCCACCCACCCACTCACCCACCCACTCACCCACCAACTCACCCAGCCACTCACCCACCGACCCACCCCACCCACTCACCCACCCACTCACCCACCCACCCACTCACCACCCACTCACCCACCCACCCACTCACCCACCCACTCACCCACCCACCCACTCACCCACCCACTTACCCACCCACTCACCCACCCACTCACCCACCCACTCACCCACCCACCCACTCACCCACTTACCCACCCACCCACTCACCCACCCACCCACTTACCCACCCACCCACGTCTGCGTCTCTCCTCCCCGCCACCGGCCCCAGGTTTGAGAAGTTCAATACCCAGTACCTGAAGCGCTTCCTCCTGCGCGACCCAACGTCCCGGGAGTCGTCCATCGTGAACACGTACAACAAGATCGAGCGGCGCCTCGCCATCCAGCAAATCACGCACGCGCCCTCCACCGCCTCCGCACTGTGCGTACCCCACACACGCACACACACACAGGCACGCACAGGCACGCACAGGCACACACAGGCACACACACACGTACACACACGCACATACAGGCACCCGCACGCACAAAGGCACACGCACACATGTACACACACACGCACGCGCCCTCCACCGCCTCCGCACTGTGCGTACCCCACGTACGCACGCACAGGCACACGCACGCACACATACGTACACACGCACACACACACGCACGCACAGGCACACACATACAGGCACGTACACACGCACAGACACACAGGCACGTACACACGCACAGACACGCACAGGCACACACATACAGGTACACACAGGCACGCACACACACACACACAGGCACGCACACACACGCACACGCATGCACATAGCGAGCACCTATGAAGGCCAGTAACGGTACACGAGGGGGTGGGTGGCCAGCACCACGCCCGACCGCCTTTGTCTCCCTAGTGGCAATGTTTACACACTGCACCAGGTACTCATTTGAGGCTGAGTCGACCTAGGGGAGGCCCGGGACCGGTTAAGATGATCGTCACTGGTGTTGGTCATGAGCGGGAATCGAACCCATGTCGCCAGGTTCATAGCGCAGCGCGCTAACCGCTACACTATCGCTCCCCACATACACACACAGATACATACACAGATACACACACACGTACACACACACACACAACAACAACAACCGCCATTCGCCACTAAGTGGCGGTGACGTCACCACGACGCTTGTGCCAGGCCATGTGCACCTTGAGGCCACGTGAAGTGTCGAACGCCCGCTGGCAGGAGGTCACGGGGCAGACCCAAGTGCCACGGGTCGACTGACTGAGATGACTGAGATGACTGGCTGATGCACCACCTGTGCCCCCTACTGTGCCAACCTGCTGTGCTTTAGCCACCCGGCGCTCCGCTCGTTGTTGTGAGCGTCGCTCCTCCGCCCTCCGTTGTTGTTGGAGGGTGACTGCCTCCAACTGCCCAGTAGCGTCCTTCACGAGCCTCCTCCACAGAGGCCGATTTTGACACCGCTGGTACCAGTCATCGGCAAGTCCACTCAGCTCCACGTCCTCCTGTACCACATCACTCCATCTCTTCTCTAGCCCGTGCCGCGCCAGTTTAGCCCCCTCGATCCGGCCGAACAAAATCTGTTTCGGCATGCGGTGGCTGGGCATGCGGGCTACATGACCCAGCCAACGCAGCCTCGCCTGCCGGAGGAGCTCACCGATAGGACCTTGCCCAGATCTTTCAAGTATTTGTGAGCTCCTCACACAATCCAGTCTGGTTAAACACAGGATGGATCGTAGGCAGGCTAGCCTAAATGTTTCTAATCGGCGAAGATGTTCCATTAGGGGGGTCCATGTTTCGCAAGCGTAAAGAAGGGAGGGAATGACCGTGGCCGAGAAGACTTGAAGCTTAGTGCGGAGTGACAGACCAGGTAGCTTCCACACAGCGTTATGCAACCGATGAAAATATATTGCCACTCAACTGATTCTGAGTGAGACCTCTGCTGTTAAACTGGAGCCGGTCATGAGCACACTGCCCAGGTATGGGAAACTCTCCACTCTCTCCACAACTGTCCCATGACCCATTGGGAGTAGTGGGGGGGGAGTGTCCGATGGTACAAAATACCCAGGCAGGTGCTTAGTTTTAGTGGCACGCTCCAGTCTCAGCAGCAGCGTCTCCAACTCCTCCTCTGAATGAACAGCTATTACTAAATCATCGGCATACATAACATGGTTGAGCAATAGGGAGCCATCCCTTGACCGCACCCGGGCATCGATCAGCCTCCCATTATATCTGTACCATATGGAGATTCCCCCAGTACAGCTATTGAAGGCTTCTCGAACTACGTGGTCAAAATAGATGTTAAATAATGTGGGAGCCAGAGGACATCCCTGTCGCACCCCAAGGTGTACAGGGAATGGCTCTGACTCCCGGCCACGTAGTTTTACCTGGGCCCGCTCACCATCATGAAGGTCCTTAATGATCGTGAGCAGAGAGTCAGGGACTCCAAAAGCACGAAGAACAACCCAGAGCCCAGGCCGACTGATGGTATCATAGGCCTTGACCAGGTCAATGAAGCAGAGATGTAAGTCTTGTTGGAATTCCCTACACCTCTGCTGTAGCAGACGGACAGAAAATATGGCATCTGTGCAGGACCGCCCTTTCCTGAAACCGCATTGGGACTCCACAAGCCTCTCCTCAGCGTGCCTGGCAAGGCGATGTTGAATAATCCTTGCCAGGACCTTTCCCGGCACACTGAGGAGTGAGATGCCCCTGTAGTTGTTAGAATCTGTGCGGTCTCCCTTCTTAAAGAGGGGGACCACCAGGGCATCCTTCCAATCCTGCGGAACCCGTCCAGTGGTCCAGACTGTTGTTATAATGTCATATAGGGCAGTCTGTGCACAAACGCCACCCTCCCTCAGCATTTCGCTTGGGAGATCGTCTCTACCCGGTGCCTTTCCTGGTCTCAGACTCCGGATCACCTTCAGTACTTCCTCAACAGATGGCACCTCAGCCAGCCACTCACAGGGGGTGACTTCTTCCAATATTTGAGGCACCGCAGCCTCAGCAGGGTCATCCCCACTTTGTGCCACGATGTTTTCCTGGCTGAGGGATTTCCTCTCCCCCAGGACCTCACAGAAATGATCAGCAAATCTGCAAACCTGTTCCTGGGGGTCGGAGATTGGATCGCCGTTTTTTTCCCCTAATGATGGTAATAGGTGTGGTGCTGCAGGTTACTTTTTTGATGGAGTTAAATAGAGATTTGTGATCACGGGCCACTGAGGCAGACTCCATCTCCTCAGCAACCCGCGACCACCACCCATCCTTGCAGCGCCTCACGGCTCTCCGAACCTCCGAGCGAAGGCTGCGGTAAGCCTCCTCATTCTCTGACGTGGGATTCTGTAGCCGATGACAGTGGGCCTGTCGCTTTTTCTCAACCATCCTGAACACCTCTGTCAGCCAAGGTCTCTGGGGAGGTCTGGACCGCATACCCAAAGCAGCTATTGTAGCTGCATGAGTCACAGTCCTAAACCTCGCCCAGTTACCCTCGACATCAGAAGGAGTGGGGAGACGATGCCAACCCCAGCCGCAAGCGATGATGAAATTCTCGCTTGCGCCTTTCATAAGATAACTGAGACCAGGCCACTTTAGGTTGGAATGGGGTCCTGGGTGTACACCCACCACCGGAGTGGAAGAATGGCAGGCGCATCTTACAGATGACTAGTCGATGGTCAGAGGGCAGATCAGCTCCACGGTAGGTCCTGGTGTCAAGGACATGGGCTCGCATCCGCTGGTCCGTCACTATGTAGTCCAGCAGATATTCTTGCTTCGACCCGGCATGCATCCATGATGTTGTGTGGATGCGCCGATGCCGGAACAGCGTGTTGGTAATTACAAGCCCATGGGCTGCACAAAAATCTAGCAGCCTCCTACCGTTGTTATTGAGCTGATCTGGCCCATGCCCTCCAATCACTCCAGACCAGGTTCCAGCATCATGAACAACTCGGGCATTGAAGTCACCCAACAAGATGACTCTATCCCAAGGGGCCACTTTAGCCAGCACCTGTAACAGGAGGTCATAGAAGGCGTCTGACTCATCGGCTTTGCCTGCATCCCTCCACGGATGTTCGTCTTCGGTGGGGGCATAAGTAACCACGACCACCACTCCTCTCCTCCGGTTGATGGGAAGGCGAGCCCAAAGTAGCCTGGGGCTTACAGCTTCCCACACCTCACCGCCACGCTCCCACGCCTCCTTCATTCTTTTGTTCAAAAGAAGAGCCACACCCTGTTGTTTGGCAGTCTGCTGCCCCGAGTAGAGGACTGTCCACCCCTCATGGTGGCAGGAGCCAGAAACCGGTCCACTGGACCTCCTGAATGCCACAGAGATCCAGGCGGTACCGGTCCAGCTCCCGACAGAGGAGTGGCGGCCTCTCCTCCGCAGTGAGCGTTCGAACATTCCACGTGGCCATCCGTAGTGGCTTTTCGTTGTTTCTGGAGGAGCCCCGAGGGTGGAGATTCAATCTCCTGGCTCCACCAATTAGGGTTTGGCTAGGAGACGTCATAGACGCCTGTCCCCCCGGGGCCTCCGGCACAAGCTTATTAGTTAAATTTTGTATTCGTAGTTTAGTGGTAATTAATTGAAGGTGGAGGGGTTACCAGCCCCTCGCACCTGTCCAGAGCCCCCGTTTAGCCCCTGTGGTGGACACATATGCCATGAGGGGAGGAGCCAATCAAAATTGGATCTCCCCCCACAGCACTGTCCACGACAGAGTTGCCCATCCGGCACCGCGAGGAGGTAGGGGGTTGTTTTGCCGGACCACACGCACACACACGCCCACACACGCACACACACGCCCACACACGCACACACAGGCACACACACGCACACACATGCAGGCACACACACACGCAGACATGTACAAAAAAGACAAAGATCTCCCGTATAGCCTGTAACAGGCTGTCGGGGCAAGTGCTTTTAGCGAGAAGCAACCCCTATGAAGGCCGGCACGCATACGAGGGGGTGGGTGGACAGCACCACGCCCGGCCGCCTTTGTCTCCCCAGTGCTAGCGATGTTTACTACACCGCTACACCAGGTACACATGTACACACGCACACATACCACACCATACCGTACCGCACACACGTACTGCGCCAGCTTCAAGTGAGATACCTGGTGTAGCGGTTGTGTAGCAGTAAACATCGCCACTGGGGAGACAAAGGCGGCCGGGCGTGGTGGTGGTGCTGGCCACCCACTCCCTCTGTGTGTGCCACAGTGCCGGTAGCCTTCATAGGCGCTGCTGCGACTACTGACAGCACTTGCCCGTACAGTCTGTTAGAGGTTACACGGGGGATCTTTGTGTAGGTAGCTACTACTAACAGCACTTGCCCCTACAGCCTGTTAGAGGCTACACGGGGGATCTTTGTCTGTGTAGGTAGCTACTCGCTACTACTGACAGCACTTGCCCATACACTCTGTTAGAGGCTACACGGGGGATCTTTGTCTGTGTAGGTAGCTACTCGCTTCTACTGACAGCACTTGCCCCTACAGTCTGTTAGAGGCTACACGGGGGATCTTTGTCTGTGTAGGTAGCTACTACTAACAGCACTTGCCCCTACAGTCTGTTAGAGGCTACACGGGAGATCTTTGTCTGTGTAGGTAGCTACTCGCTGCTACCGACAGCACTTGCCCCAACAGTCTGTTAGAGGCTACACGGGGGATCTTTGTCTGTGTAGGTAGCTACTCGCTACTACTGACAGCACTTGCCCCTACACTCTGTCAAGGCTACGCGGGGGACCTTTGTCTGTGTCTGTGTGCCAGGTACCGGCAGGGCGAGGAGGCGGTGGTGGTGGCGCCGGAGATGAACCCGGAGCGCATGGAGGACGTCCGCAAGCTGGTGGAACAGCACTTCTACCGCACGCGCCAACGCGTACGTACACACGCACACACACACACGTACACAGCACGTACATACACGGTGTACACACACACGTACACAGCACGTACACACACGGTGTACACACACACACACACACGTACACACCACGTACACACACACAGTGTACACACACGTACACACACGTACACACACGCACACGTACACACACGTACACACACGTACACACATGCACACACACGCACACATACACGCAGTGTGTACAGGTACACACACACATACAGGCATAGTGTATGTGTACGTGTGTACACATATACATGTGTGTACACACGTACACACAGTGTACATCGAACCCACGGCCTCCTGTACACCAGGCAAGGTGGTTAACATCTCAACATCGAACCCACGACCTTCTGCATACCAGGCGAGGTAGTTAACAGCTTAACATCGAACCCACGACCTTCTGCATACCAGGCGAGGTAGTTAACATCTCAACATCGAACCCACGACCTCCTGCATACCAGGCGAGGTAGTTAACATCTCAACATCGAACCCACGACCTCCTGCATACCAGGCGAGGTAGTTAACATCTCAACATCGAACCCACGACTTCCTTCATACCAGGCGAGGTAGTCAACATCTCAACATTGAACCCACGACCTCCTGTACACCGGGCGAGGTAGTCAACATCTCAACATCGAACCCACGACCTCCTGCACACCAGGCGAGGTAGTTAACACCTCCCTAGCCACCATGGCGATACTAACAGCACTTGCCCCCACAGACTTGTTAAAGGCTGCACGGGGGAGCTTTGTCTGTGTATCCCCACACACACAGACAAAGGTCCCCCATGTAGCCTGTAACGGACTGTAGGGGCAAGTGCTGTTAGTAGCAGCAGCAGCAGCAGCACCTATGAAGGCTACCGGCACTGTGGCACACACAGAGGGGGTGGATGGCCAGCACCACCACGCCCGGCCGCCTTTGTCTCTCCCCAGTGGCGATGTTCACGCCGCTACGCCGCTACACCGGGTGCTCACTTGAGGCTGAGTCGACCTAGGGGATGAGCCGCCGGTTCAGATGATCGCTGCCACGGAGTGGTGGTGGTGGTGGCGGCGGCCGTGAGCAGGAATCAAACTCTGCCGGGTTCGTAGCGCAGCGTGGCGCTAACCACTGCACCACCGCTCCCCCCCACCCCCCCCACCCCTTAAACCCCCCCACCCCCTCCCACCCACCTACCCCCCACCCCCCCCACCAACAGCTGACTTCGTACAACCGCCACACGCTGCCGGCCGACCTCATGGAGAAGCAGGCCGGAGAGATTCTCTTGCGGCGGCGAAAGTTCAACGACCTCAAGCGGCGGGTGAGGGGCCAGCGCCGATCGGCACGCCGGAGCCGCCGGTGCCCGGTTCACGCTGTGCCGTGGCGGTGACGGTGGTGGTGGTGGCGGTGGTGGTGGTGGTGGTGGTGACGGTGATGGTGGTGGCGGTGGTGGTGATGGTGGTGATGGTTGTGGTGGTGGTGGTGGTGGTGGTGGTGACGGTGGTGGTGGTGGTGGTGGCGGCGGTGGTTGTGGTGGTGACGGTGGTGGTGGTGGTGGTGGCGGTGGTGGTGACGGCGGTGGTGGTGGCAGTGGTGGTGGTGACGGTGGAGGTGGTGACGGTGGAGGTGGCGGTGGCGGTGGTGGTGTTGGTGGTGGTGGTGACGGTGGTGGCGGTAGTGGTGGTGGTGGCGGTGGTGGTGGTGGTGGTGGTGGCGGTGGTGGTGGTGGTGGTGGTGGTGGCGGTGGTGGTGGTGACGGTGGAGGTGGTGGTGGTGGTGATGGTGGTTGTGGTGGTGACGGTGGTTGTGGTGGTGACGGTGGTAGTGGTGACCGTGGTGGCGGTGGTGATGGTGATGGCGGTGGTGGTGGTGGTGACGGTGGTGGCGGTGGTGGTGGTGGTGATGGTGGTGGTGGTGATGGCGGTGGTGGCGGTGATAACCCTGCCGATGGTTCTGCTGCTGTGGTTGATGCTGTGGTTGATGCTGTGGTGGTTGCCGTGGTTACCATGGTTAACCCCATGGTTAACATCGAGGTGGTGGTTACTGTGGCTACAGTGGCGGTTACCATGGTTACCGTGGCTGTTACCATGGCTACCGTGGCTCCAGCACCGCAGCTGTCGGCGGTGACTTGCTGTGGTTACCGTGGCTGTTACCATGGTGGCTGTTACCGTGGCTGTTACCATGGTGGTTGTTACCGTGGCTGTTACCGTGGTGGTTGTTACCGTGGCTGTTACTGTGGCTGTTACTGTGGCTGTTACCGTGGCTGTTACCGTGGTGGTTGTTACTGTGGCTGTTACTGTGGCTGTTACCGTGGTGGTTGTTACTGTGGCTGTTACCGTGGTGGTTGTTACCGTGGCTGTTACCGTGGTGGTTGTTACCGTGGCTGTTACCGTGGCTGTTACCGTAGTGGTTGTTACTGTGGTGGCTGTTACTGTGGCTGTTACCATGGTGGTTGTTACTGTGGCTGTTACCGTGACTGTTACCATGGTGGTTAGCGTGGCTGTTACCGTGGCTGTTACCGTGGTGGTTGTTACCGTGGCTGTTACCGTGGTGGTTAGCGTGGCTGTTACCGTGACTGTTACCGTGGTGGTTGTAACCATGGCTGTTACCATGGTGGTTAGCGTGGCTGTTACCGTGGCTGTTACCGTGGTGGCTGTTACCGTGGCTGTTACCGTGGTGGTTAGCGTGGCTGTTACCGTGGTTGTTACTGTGGCTGTTACCGTGGCTGTTACCGTGGTGGTTGTTACCGTGGCTGTTACCGTGGTTGTTACCGTGGCTGTTACCATGGCTGTTACCATGGTGGTTAGCGTGGCTGTTACCATGGTGGTTAGCGTGGCTGTTACCGTGGTGGTTGTTACCGTGGCTGTTACCGTGGCTGTTACCGTGGTGGTTGTTACCGTGGCTGTTACCGTGGTGGTTGTTACCGTGGCTGTTACCGTGGCTGTTACCATGGTCGCTGTTACCATGGCTGTTACCGTGGCTGTTGTTACCGTGGCGGTTACCGTGGCTGTTACCGTGGCTGTTACTGTGGCGGTTACCGTGGCTGTTACCACGTCTGTTGTTACCACGTCTGTTGTTACCGTGGCTGTTACCGTGGCTGTTGTTACCGTGGCTGTTGTTACCGTGGCTGTTACCGTGGCTGTTACCACGTCTGTTGTTACCGTGGCTGTTACCGTGGCTGTTACCACGGCTGTTGTTACCGTGGCTGCTGTTACCGTGGCTGTTACCACGGCTGTTGTTACCGTGGCGGTTACCGTGGCTGCTGTTGCCGTGGTTGCAGTTCAACTCGGAGCGGCCCAAGCGGGGGGAGCTGCAGCATCAGCTGTCGGTTCCCACGGAGACGGCGTCCGACGCTCACGGCCGCAAGCTGAACCGCGCCAAGACAGGTCGGGGCCTGCAGAGGCCGCGAGAGGCCGGCCACTACCACAACCACACACACACAGACACACACACACAGACACACACACACAGACACACACACAGACACACACACACAGACACACACACAGACACACACACACACACAGACACACACACACAGACACACACAGACACACACACACACAGACACACACACAGACACACACACACACAGACACACACACACACAGACACACACAGACACACACACACACACACAGACACACACACACACAGACACACACACAGACAAACACACACAGACACACACACACAGACACACACACGCAGACACAGACACACACACACAGACACACACACAGACACACACACACAGACACACACACAGACACACACACACAGACACACACACACAGACACACACACACACAGACACACACACACCCGTGTAGTATAGTGTATAATAGTGTAGTGTATAGTAGTGTAGTGTATAGTAGTGTAGTGTATAGTAGTGTAGTGTAGTGGTGTAGTGTATAGTAGTGTATAGTAGTGTGTAGTGTAGTGTATAGTATAGTGTAGTGTATAGTGTAGTGTATAGTGTAGTGTATAGTGTAGTGTATAGTAGTGTAGTGTATAGTAGTGTAGTGGTGTAGTGTATAGTAGTGTAGTGGTGTAGTGTATAGTAGTGTATAGTGTAGTGTATAGTGTAGTGTATAGCAGTGTATAGTGTAGTGTATAGTAGTGTATAGTGTAGTGTATAGTAGTGTAGTGTATAGTGTAGTGTGTAGTGTATAGTGTAGTGTATAGTAGTGTATAGTGTAGTGTAGTGGTGTAGTGTATAGTGTAGTGTATAGTAGTGTAGTGTATAGTAGTGTAGTGTATAGTAGTGTATAGTGTAGTGGTGTAGTGTATAGTGTAGTGTATAGTAGTGTAGTGTATAGTGTAGTGTATAGTGTAGTAGTGTAGTGTATAGTGTAGTGTATAGTGTAGTGTATAGTGTAGTAGTGTAGTGTATAGTGTAGTGTATAGTGTAGTGTATAGTGTAGTAGTGTAGTGTATAGTGTAGTGTATAGTAGTGTAGTGTATAGTGTAGTGTATAGTAGTGTAGTGTATAGTGTAGTGTATAGTGTAGTGGTGTAGTGTATAGTAGTGTAGTGTATAGTAGTGTATAGTGTAGTGTATAGTGTAGTGTATAGTGTAGTGTATAGTAGTGTTGTAGTCGAAGCTCGTGGCTACTTCTCGCTGCGCTTGCCCCCGACGGTGCCTGTGCAGTGGGCTACTACGTGGAGGTGGACGAGACGGAGGAGGGGGGGGACGAGGAGGTCGCGACCCCCACGAGCCCCCGCGACCCCCGCGCCGACCCCGGCACCCCCGGCGACGAGGACGTCTTCACCCCCGGCGACGTCGCCGCCGGCTCTCCCCCGGGTCCGCTCCGACAAAAAGCTAAAATCAACGTCACAACGTGACCCCCGTGGTGTGACCCCGTGGTGTGACCCCACGGTGTGACCCCACGGTGTGACCCCACGGTGACCCTACTGTGACCCCATGATACATATGTATAGTATGTATGTGCATTAATGTACGTACATTATGAATGTATATTATGCATGCAAATAATGTGCATGCATAATGTGAGTGAGTGAGTAACCAGTTGAGTGGGGGTGAGTGGCTGGGTGAGCGAGTGAGTAAGTTACTAGGTGAGTAGCTGGGTGAGCGAGTGAGTGAGTTACTAGGTGAGTGGCTGGCTGAGCGAGTGAGTAAGTTACTAGGTGAGTTGGTGAGTGGCTGGGTGAGAAAGTGAGTAAGTTACTAGGTGAGTAGCTGGCTGAGCGAGTGAGTGAGTTACTAGGTGAGTGGCTGGCTGAGCGAGTTACTAGGTGAGTAGCTGGCTGAGCGAGTGAGTGAGTTACTAGGTGAGTGGCTGGCTGAGCGAGTGAGTGAGTGGCTGAGTGAGTGAGTGGCTGGGTGAGCGAGTGAGTGAGTGGATGGGTGAGTCGCTGGGTGAGTGGCTGGGTGAGCCAGTGGGTGAGTGAGTGAGTGAGCGAGTGAGTGAGTGAGTGAGCGAGTGGGTGAGCGAGTGAGTGGTTGAGTGGCTGGGTGAGCGACTGGGTGAGCGAGTGAGTGAGTGGCTAGGAGAGCGAGTGAGTGAGTTACTAGGTGAGTGGCTGGGTGAGTGGCTGGGTGAGCGACTGAGTGATGTAACCCGGCCGTCTTTGTATTTCCAGGCTTCCCCAATAACGGCCCTCCCCAGAAGCCTCGTGCCTCTCGGCTTGGATCAGAACCAGGGCCACAGCGTCCTGGGCCCAGCTTTGAGGAGGAGGAGGAGGAAGATGGTGATGGTGGTGGTGATGGAACGAGCCAGCCCTTCCTCAAAAAGAATGCGTGACGGAGGTGTGGGGGTGGTGGTGATGGTGGTGATGATGGTTTAGACGTTGGTGGTGGAGGTGATGATGATGGTGATGGTGGTGATGGTGGTGATGGTGGTGGTGATGATGGTGGTGGTGGTGATGGTGGTGGTGGTGGTGATGGTGGTGGTGGTGATGGTGGTGGTGATGGTGGTGGTGGTGATGGTGGTGGTGATGGTGGTGATGGCCACCTCCATTACCTGCAACGTTCCCCTCTGTAACCCACATGGTCAGATCTCTCATCCACACCACCACTACCACCGCCACACTACTACCACTACTACTACCACTACCACCACTCCTACTACCACTACTACTACCACCACTCCTACTACCACGACTACTACCACCACTATTACTGCTACCACTACTACTTCCACTACTACTACCACCACCACCGAGGGACTAGTATTCTCTGTGTCGGCGTCTCGTCGAGAGATGTTGGTAACTGTGCGTTGTGCATCTGTCTACAGGGTGAATGCAGTCACTATAAACACAGCTTGTACGTCCTGAACACATTTCACATCGCCCCTCGTGACAAATGTGCGCATAGGTGAGTCAGTAAATTAATGATAGAATTTACTCACTTGTCAAAATAGCGATCACTTTATTTTTAAAGGGAATAGCAGTGCTGCCAATAATACTCACCCAGCCACTCACCTTCTCACCCAGCCACTCACCAACCTACTCACCCAGCCACCCATCTACTCACCCAGCCACCCACCTACTCACCCAGCCACTGACATACTCACCCAGCCACTCGCCTACCTACTCACCCAGCGACTCGCCTACTCACCCAGCGACTCGCATACTCACACAGCTACTCACCTACTCACCCAGCTACTCGCCTACCTACTTACCCAGCCACTCACCAACCTACTCACTCAGCCACTCACCTACTCACCCAGCCACTCACATACCCAGCCACTCGCCTACTCACCCAGCCACTCACCGACCTACTCACCCAGCCACTCACCTACTCGCCCAGCCACTCACCAACCTACTCACCCAGCCACTCACTTTCTCACCCAGGCACTCACCTACTCACCCAGCCACTCATCTACCTACTCAACCAGCCACTCACCTACTCACCCAGCCACTCACTCACCCAACCACTCACCTACCTACTCACCCACCCACTCATTTACTCACTCATCCATCCGGAGTCAGCTTGATGGTGGCTGGTGGTGTGGGTGGTGATGTGGGTGGTGGTGGTGGGGTAGGTGTGATGATGATGGTGTGGGTGGTATGTGTGGGTGGTATGTGTGTTGGTGGTAGTGTTACTGATGGTGGTCGTGGTGTGTTTTGATGGGCAATGTTTGTGTTGAGTCTATGGGTGGCAGTGCTGAGTCTGTAGGTAGTGCTAGTCTATGGGGAATGTTAGACTATGGGACAATGTTAGTCTATGGATCATGTAAGATTATAAGCAATGTTAGATGGGCAATGTTAGTCAATGGGACAGTGAGTCTATGGATCATGTAAGATTATAAGCAATGCTAGATGGACGATGTTCGTCTATGGACAATGTTTATGAGAAATCAGAGGCACAAACGCAAATCGTAGTTACGCAGCGGAGAGACAATCGCAGGGGGTGGGGCCAGACGTGGGGTGGGGCCAGACGGGGGGTGGGGCCAGACGGGGGCGGGGCCAGACGGGGGCGGGGCCAGACGGGGGGCGGGGCCAGACGGGGTGGTGGGGCCAGAGCTGAACCGTTGATTGGGTGGCCACCGCTCGCGCCGCAACCAGTTGCAGAGACGGAACGCGTGCGTAAAGCGGTCGCGCGCAACTGGTTTCCCCCGGGTTGCGGGGGTGGGGGGTTTGCAGGGTCGGTCGGGCGAACGCGGTGGTGCCATCTCTAATTGGCACGTAAATCGGCGGTGGTGGTTGAGTGCGCTTGAGGGACTAAGGTGAACTTTGGTGTTTTTTGGGGCTTTTAAATGGGGACAAACATCTCATTTTTTACACAAACTTTGTGTGGTCGTAGTTAATGACGATGCTGATGATGCTGATGCGACGTTAATAGTTACTCTTTGGGGTGCTTCTTAGGGTGACATTCCTCAGTGAGTACACTTTGTAATACAGAGCACCATGCGAGTGTGTGTGTCTGTGCGTCTCTGTGCGTGTATCTACGCGAGCATCTGTGTGTGTGTGTGTGTGTCGGTGTGTGTCTACCAGAGTGTCTGTGCGATCCGTGTGCACCTAACGTGGCACAAGCACCCTGGTGACGTTGCCATCGCTTAGTCGTGTTGGACAGCAGCCGTTGTTGTTGTATATGCGTGTGTGTCTGCATGTGTCTTTGTCTTGTGGTGTCAAAAGTGCACCTACCCTGGCACAAGCGCTGTGGTGACATCACCACTCAGCGGTGAATGGCAGCTGTTGTCGTGTTTGTGGTATCTCTGTGTGTGTGTGTCAGTGGAGGCATGCAGGCAAGGATGATGAGTCGGATGCCTTCCATGACCTAATGTCCTAGGTGCTAGATAAATTGGCCCCTGAAGATAGAGGCATCCTGTTGGGTGACTTTAATGCCCGAGTTGGTCATGACACAGGCACTAGAAGACAGCGCCGGGCAGAGACGATCTCCCAAGTGAACTGCTGAGGGAGGGTGGCATCTGTGTGCAGACCGCCCTACATGACATCATCACAACAGTTTGGACCACTGGATGGGTTCCACAGGATTGGAAGGATGCCCTGGTGATCCTCCTCTTTAAGAAGGGGGACCGCACATACTGTAACAACTACAGGGGCAACTCACTCCTCAGTGTGCCGGGGAAGGTCCTGGCAAGGATTATTTAACATTGCCTTGCCAGGCACGCTGAGGAGAGGCTTGCGGAGCCCCAATGTGGTTTCAGGCCAGGGCAGTCCTGCACAGATGCCACATTCTGTCTGCTTATTACAGCAGAGGTGTCGGGAATTCCAGCAGAAACTACATCACTGCTTTATTGATCTGGTCAAGGGCTATGATACCATCAATAGGTGTGGGCTCTGAGTTGTTTTCGTGCTTTTGGAGGCCCTGACTGCTCAAAATCATTAAGGGCCTTCATGATGGTGGGCAGGCCCAATTGTACGTGGCCGGGAGTCGGAGCCATTCCCTGTTCACTTTGGGATTCGACAGGGATGTCCTCTGGCTACCACATTATGATACATTATCTTCGACCACGTAGTTCGTGCAGCTTTCTATGGCTATATTGGAGGGATCTTAATCTGGTACAGATATAATAGGAGGCTGATCGATGCCTGGATGTGGTCAAGCGATGGCTCCCTATTGGTCAACCATGTTACGTATGCTGATCTGGTAATTGCTGCTCAGAAGAGGAGTTGGCAGCGCTGCTACTGAACCTGGAGCGTGACACTAAGATGTGAGGTCTTCACATCAGCCCCACCAAAACTAAGCACCTGCCTGGGTAAATGCAGCAAGTTGGCACAGTAGGGGACACAGCTGATGGTGCATCTGCCGGTCCTCTCAGTCGGCCGACCCACGGCACCTGCTGGGTCTGTTCTGTGACCTGGCAGCAGCGAGCCCTCGACACTTCAAGTGCACCTAGCCCGGCACAGGCGTCGTGTTGACATCTCCACTCCGTGGCAAGTGGCAGCTGTTGTAGTCTTGGGTGTGACGGTGTCTACGTGTATGTCGCTGTTAATTTGTGTCTGTGAAGAGTGGTAGCGCAGCGGTTTGCGCACTGCACTCTGCGGTGTCCGGCAGAGACCCCGGTTCGAATCCCGCTCACGGCCAACGTCAGTGGCGAGTGGTGTCAGAACCAGTCCCGAGTCCTCCCCTAGGTCGACTCGGCCTCAAATGAGTACCTGGTGTAGCGGCGTAGCGTAGTAAACATCGCTAGCACTGGGGAGACAAAGGCGGCCGGGCGTGGTGCTGGCCACCCACCCCCTCTGTGTGCCGTGCCGGCCTTCATAGGTGCTGCTACTCGCTAAAAGCACTTGCCCCTACAGGCTACGCGGGTGGATCTTTCTCTTTCGTGATTGTGAATGTAAGCGGATGTTACTGCCGACACCGCAGGTAGCTTTTGGTGTGGGTCTCCCCTCGGTCGACTCGGCACCGAAAAGCAACAATAATCTGTGATTGCTTGTGAACGTGCCATACCCATCCATTGTACGATATCGGACAGCGCGTTGCTCGTGTGAGATGAGAATTGTACTGACTACTGAGTGCTTATAAAAGGCTATGCAATGCAAAACAGACTCGCTCAATCGTTTGCTCGCCAACTCAGCTCCAAAGCAGCAGGTCCCAATCGGGGGTCTGAGGAACTCCTTGGTGGTCTCCTAGGGTACTGCTGGGGTCTGCGGAACCCCTGGTGGTCTACTAGGGTACTGCAGGGGGTCTGAGGGACTTTTGGTGGTCTAGGGTACTGCAGGGGTTCTGCGGGACCCCTGGTGGTCTGCTAGGGTACTACAGGGGGTCTGTGGGACCCCTGGTGGTCTGCTAGGGTACTACAGGGGGTCTGAGGGACCCCTGGTGGTCTGCTAGGGTACTGCAGGGGGTCTGCAGGACCCCAGTGGTCTGCTAGGGTACTACAGGGGGTCTGCGGGACCCCTGGTGGTCTGCTAGGGTACTGTAGGGGGTCTGAGGGACCCCTGGTGGTCTCCTAGGGTACTGCAGGGGATCTGCGGGACCCCTGGTGGTCTGCTAGGGTACTACAGGGGGTCTGAGGGACCCCTGGTGGTTTGCTAGGGTACTACAGGTGATCTGAGGGACCCCTGGTGGTCTGCTAGGGTACTACAGGGGGTCTGAGGGACCCCTGGTGGTCTCCTAGGGTACTGCAGGGGATCTGCGGGACCCCTGGTGGTCTGCTAGGGTACTACAGGGGGTATGAGGGACCCCTGGTGGTCTGCTAGGGTACTACAGGGGGTCTGAGGGACCCTTGGTGATCTCCTAGGGTACTACAGGGGATCTGAGGGACCCTGGTGGTCTGCTAGGGTACTACAGGGGGTCTGAGGGACCCTTGGTGATCTCCTAGGGTACTACAGGGGATCTGAGGGACCCTGGTGGTCTGCTAGGGTACTGCAGGGGGTCTGTGGGACCCCCTGGTGGTCTGCTAGTCAGGGACTCCCTCAGAGTTGAGGGAGTCCCTGACTGCTCAAAACACAACAACTGGTGGTGGTTGTGGTGGTGGTGGTGGTGGTGTGGGGGTGACGGTGGTGGGTGGCGCGTGTGCGTGGTACGGGTGGGTGGAGTGTGGTGTGTGTGTGGTGTGTGTGTTGGTGTGTGGTGGTGTGTGTGGTGTGTGTGGTGTGTGTGTGGTGTGGTGTGTGGTTGTGTGTGGTGGTGAGTGTAGTGTGGTGGTGTGTGTAGTGTGGTTGTGTGTGGTGGTGTGTGTGGTGTGTGTGTGGTGTGTGTGTGGTGTGTGTGGTGTGGTGTGTGTGGTGTGTGTGTGGTGTGTGTGGTGTGTGTGGTGTGTGTGTGGTGTGTGTGTGGTGTGTGTGTGGTGTATGTGTGGTGTGTGTGGTGTGTGTGGTGTGTGGTGGTGTGTGTGCCTCAGGTGAGCACCTGGTGCTGCGGTGGTGTGAACATCTACACTGGGGAGACAAAGGCGGCCGGGCGTGGTGCTGGCCTTCCCACCCCCTCGTTTGCCACAGTGCCGGCAGCCTTCATCGGCGCTCGCTACTGACAGCACTTGCCCCAACAGTCTGTTGAGGCTACACGGGGGATCTTTGCCTGTGTGTCTGTGTCACTTTGACCCCGTCACAAACAACACTTCCCCACTCTCCCTTGAAATCTCACAGGGACTCAATCATTACACAAGCTGCACCATCCCTGTCACCTACCACTCACCCATCTCACTCACCCCTCTCACTCACCCTTCTCACTCAACCCTCTCACTCACCCTTTTCACTCACTCATCTCACCCCTCTCACTCACCCCTCTCACCCATCTCACTCACCCCTCTCACTCACCCTTCTCACTCACCCATCTCACTCACCCCTCTCACTCACCCATCTCACTCACCCCTCTCACTCACCCCGCTCACCCATCTCACTCACCCCTCTCACTCACCCATCTCACTCACCCCTCTCACTCACCCATCTCACCCCTCTCACTCACCCCTCTCACTCACCCCTCTCACCCCTCTCACTCACCCATCTCACTCACCCCTCTCACTCACCCATCTCACTCACCCATCTCACTCACCCCTCTCACTCACCCCTCTCACTCACCCATCTCACTCACCCCTCTCACTCACCCCTCTCACTCACCCCTCTCACTCACCCCTCTCACTCACCCCTCTCACTCACCCATCTCACTCACCCCTCTCACTCACCCCCCCTCACCCCTCTCACTCACCCATCCACCTACCACTCACCCCTCTCACTCACCCATCTCACTCACCCCTCTCACTCACCCCCCCTCACCCCTCTCACTCACCCATCCACCTACCACTCACCCCTCTCACCCACTCACCCATCTCACTCACCCATCTCACTCACCCCTCTCACTCACCCCTCTCACTCACCCCTCTCACTCACCCATCCGCCTACCACTCACCCCTCTCACTCACCCATCCGCCTACCACTCACCCCTCTCACTCACCCATCTCACTCACCCCTCTCACTCACCCCTCTTACTCACCCCTCTCACTCACCCATCCACCTACCACTCACCCCTCTCACTCACCCCTCTCACTCACCCATCTCACTCACCCCTCTTACTCACCCCTCTCACTCACCCCTCTCACTCACCCCTCTCACTCACCCCTCTCACTCACCCCTCTCACTCACCCTTCTCACTCACCCCTCTCACCCCTCTCACTCACCCATCCACCTACCACTCACCCCTCTCACCCACTCACCCATCTCACTCACCCAACTCACTCACCCCTCTCACTCACCCCTCTCACTCACCCCTCTCACTCACCCATCCGCCTACCACTCACCCCTCTCACTCACCCATCCGCCTACCACTCACCCCTCTCACTCACCCATCTCACTCACCCCTCTCACTCACCCCTCTTACTCACCCCTCTCACTCACCCATCCACCTACCACTCACCCCTCTCACTCACCCCTCTCACTCACCCATCTCACTCACCCCTCTTACTCACCCCTCTCACTCACCCCTCTCACTCACCCATCTCACCCCTCTCACTCACCCCTCTCACTCACCCCTCTCACTCACCCATCTCACTCACCCCTCTCACTCACCCATCTCACTCACCCCTCTCACTCACCCCTCTCACTCACCCCTCTCACTCACCCATCTCACTCACCCCTCTCACTCACCCATCTCACTCACCCCTCTCACTCACCCCTCTCACTCACCCCTCTCACTCACCCCTCTCACTCACCCTTCTCACTCACCCCTCTCACCCCTCTCACTCACCCATCCACCTACCACTCACCCCTCTCACCCACTCACCCATCTCACTCACCCATCTCACTCACCCCTCTCACTCACCCCTCTCACTCACCCCACTCACTCACCCATCCGCCTACCACTCACCCCTCTCACTCACCCATCCGCCTACCACTCACCCCTCTCACTCACCCATCTCACTCACCCCTCTCACCCCTCTTACTCACCCCTCTCACTCACCCATCCACCTACCACTCACCCCTCTCACTCACCCCTCTCACTCACCCATCTCACTCACCCCTCTTACTCACCCCTCTCACTCACCCCTCTCACTCACCCCTCTCACTCACCCCTCTCACTCACCCTTCTCACTCACCTCTCTCACCCCTCTCACTCACCCATCCACCTACCACTCACCCCTCTCACCCACTCACCCATCTCACTCACCCATCTCACTCACCCCTCTCACTCACCCCTCTCACTCACCCCTCTCACTCACCCATCCGCCTACCACTCACCCCTCTCACTCACCCATCCGCCTACCACTCACCCCTCTCACTCACCCATCTCACTCACCCCTCTCACTCACCCCTCTTACTCACCCCTCTTACTCACCCCTCTCAC
Source organism: Petromyzon marinus (assembly GCF_010993605.1). NCBI lineage: Eukaryota > Metazoa > Chordata > Hyperoartia > Petromyzontiformes > Petromyzontidae > Petromyzon > Petromyzon marinus. The sequence goes on along the minus strand of NW_022638155.1, from coordinate 991,679 downwards.
TCACCCATCCACCTACCACTCACCCCTCTCACTCACCCCTCTCACTCACCCATCTCACTCACCCCTCTTACTCACCCCTCTCACTCACCCCTCTCACTCACCCCACTCACTCACCCCTCTCACTCACTCATCCGCCTACCACTCACCTCTCTCACCCACTCACCCCTTTCACTCACCCATCCACCTACCCACTCCTCGCCTACCACTCCAGCTACCCCTCTCATAGGCTACCACAGGGTTCAGTGTTGAATCAATGAGGCTCACAGAGCCAGACTGAGGCTCCCACAGGGTTCAGTGTTGAATCAATGAGGCTCACAGAGCCAGACTGAGGCTACCCCAGGGTTCAGTGTTGAATCAATGAGGCTCACAGAGCCAGACTGAGGCTACCCCAGGGTTCAGTGTTGAATGAATGAGGCTCACAGAGCCAGACTGAGGCTCCCACAGGGTTCAGTGTTGAATCAATGTGGCTCACAGAGCCAGACTGAGGCTACCCCAGGGTTCAGTGTTCAATCAATGAGCCTCACAGAGCCAGACTGAGGCTACCACAAGGTTCAGTGTTGAATCAATGAGCCTCACAGAGCCAGACTGAGGCTCCCACAGGGTTCAGTGTTAAATCAATGAGGCTTACAGAGCCAGACTGAGGCTCCCACAGGGTTCAGTGTTGAATCAATGAGGCTTACAGAGCCAGACTGAGGCTACCCCAGGGTTCAGTGTTCAATCAATGAGCCTCACAGAGCCAGACTGAGGCTACCACAAGGTTCAGTGTTGAATCAATGAGCCTCACAGAGCCAGACTGAGGCTCCCACAAGGTTCAGTGTTAAATCAATGAGGCTCACAGAGCCAGACTGAGGCTACCCCAGGGTTCAGTGTTGAATGAATGAGGCTCACAGAGCCAGACTGAGGCTCCCACAGGGTTCAGTGTTGAATCAATGAGGCTCACAGAGCCAGACTGAGGCTCCCACAGGGTTCAGTGTTGAATGAATGAGGCTACCACAGGGTTCAGTGTTGAATCAATGAGGCTCACAGAGCCAGACTGAGGCTCCCACAGGGTTCAGTGTTGAATGAATGAGGCTCACAGAGCCAAACTGAGGCTACCCCAGGGTTCAGTGTTGAATGAATGAGGCTCACAGAGCCAGGCTGAGGCTACCCCAGGATTCAGTGTTGAATGAATGAGGCTCACAGAGCCAGACTGAGGCTCCCACAGGGTTCAGTGTTGAATGAATGAGGCTCACAGAGCCAGGCTGAGGCTACCACAGGGTTCAGTGTTGAATCAATGAGGCTCACAGAGCCAGACTGAGGCTACCACAGGGTTCAGTGTTGAATGAATGAGGCTCACAGAGCCAGGCTGAGGCTACCCCAGGGTTCAGTGTTCAATCAATGAGCCTCACAGAGCCAGACTGAGGCTCCCACAGGGTTCAGTGTTGAATGAATGAGGCTCACAGAGCCAGACTGAGGCTCCCACAGGGTTCAGTGTTGAATGAATGAGGCTCACAGAGCCAGGCTGAGGCTACCACAGGGTTCAGTGTTAAATCAATGAGGCTCACAGAGCCAACCACAGGGTTCAGTGTTGAATGAATGAGGCTCACAGAGCCAGACTGAGGCTCCTTTATAGTTGAGTACACGAGTGGGAGGGGAGGAGGGGGAGGTGGGGGGGAGGGCAGAAAGTGGTTGAGGATGTGGGGGGAGGGGTAAAGGTAGGGGGGAGGGGGTGAAGGTGAGGGAGGGGTGATGGTGGGGTGGAGGGGGGGGTGGTGGAGGGGATGACGGTGGGGGGGAGGAGGAGGGGGGTGAAGGCGGGTGACGGTGGGGGGTGAAGGGGGGGTGACGGTGGGGGGGGTGAAGGGGGGGGTGAAGGGGGGGGTGACGGTGGGGGGGGGGGTGAAGGGGGGGGGTGAAGGGGGGGTGACGGTGGGGGGGGTGAAGGGGGGTGACGGTGGAGGGGTGAAGGTGGGGTGGAGGGGTGGTGGAGAGGATGACGGTGGGGGGGAGAAGGAGGGGGTGAAGGGGGAGGTGACGGTGGGGGGGGTGAAGGGGGGGGTGAAGGGGGGGTGAAGGGGGGGGTGACGGTGGGGGGGGGGGGTGAAGGGGGGTGACGGTGGGGGGGGGTTGACGGTGGGCGGGTGGAGTAGGGGGTGGGGTTGAGGCTGTGATCTTGAGACGGCGTCTCAAGAAACCTTGACGCGGGTCTGCACGCGGGCATCATCGTCGTCGTCGTCAGCTTCATCGCGAGGTGAGGATGAGATGGTGGTGATCGATGGGAGAGATGATGATGATGGAGAGATGGTGGTGATCGATGGGAGAGATGATGATGATGGAGAGATAGTGGTGGTGGTGATCGATGGGAGAGATGATGATGATGATGATGGAGAGATAGTGGTGGTGGTGATCGATGGGAGAGATGATGATGATGATGGAGAGATGGTGGTGGTGGTGGTGGATGGGAGAGATGATGATGATGGAGAGATGGTGGTGGTGGTGGATGGGAGAGATGATGATGATGATGGAGCGATAGTGGTGGTGGTGGCCACCCACCCCCTCTGTGTGTGCCACAGTGCCGGTAGCCTTCATAGGCGCTGCTGCTGCTACTAACAGCACTTGCCCCTACAGTCTGTTAGAGGCTACACGGGGGATCTTTGTCTGTGTAGCACTGCGTGATACAAGTTGTAGTACCCCGCGGATGTTCCTGCGTGTTCAACTTCTTTGGCACCGTATGTAGCCAACCAATCATCTGGATGATGATTTAAAAGTGACCGGCTCCAGAGAATTTTCTAATATCGGAAGGGAAGAGCGTTCCAGACGGCCACGGAAGCGAGTCTGAAAGCGCCGCACGGTGATGCGGTGACCACCATCTTTGTACGCTCACCCACTCACTCACTCACCCACTCACTCACCCACTCACCCACACAGCCACGCACTCACCCACTCACTCACCCACTCACTCACTCACCCACTCACTCACTCACTCACCCACTCACTCACCCACACAGCCACTCACCCACACAGCCACTCACTCACTCACCCACTCACTCACTCACTCACCCACTCACCCACACAACCACTCACTCACCCACTCACTCACTCATCCACTCACCCACTCACTCACCCACACAGCCACTCACCCACACAGCCACTCACTCACTCACCCACTCACTCACCCACACAGCCACTCACCCACACAGCCACTCACCCACACAGCCACTCACTCACCCACTCACTCACTCACTCACCCACACAGCCACTCACTCACCCACTCACTCACTCACCCACTCACCCACACAGCCACTCACTCACTCATTCACTCACCCACTCACTCACTCACTCACCCACTCACTCACTCACCCACACAGCCACCCACTCACTCACCCACTCACTCACTCACCCACACAGCCACTGACTCACCCACTCACTCACTCACCCACTCACTCACTCACCCACCCACACAGCCAACCACTCACTCATTCACTCACCCACTCACTCACTCACCCACTCACTCACTCACCCACACAGCCACCCACTCACTCACTCACCCACTCACTCACCCACTCACCCACAGAGCCACTTACTCACTCACCCACACAAGCCACTCCCTCACCCACTCACTCATTCACCCACTCACTCACCCACCCACACAGCCACCCACTCACTCACTCACCCACTCACTCACCCACTCACTCACCCACACAGCCACTCACCCACACAGCCACTCACTCACTCACCCACTCACTCACTCACTCACCCACTCACCCACACAGCCACTCACTCACCCACTCACTCACTCACCCACCCACTCACTCACTCACCCACACAGCCACCCACTCACTCACCCACTCACTCACTCACCCACACAGCCACTGACTCACCCACTCACTCACTCACCCACTCACTCACTCACCCACCCACTCACTCACCCACTCACTCACTCACCCACACAGCCACTGACTCACCCACTCACTCACTCACCCACTCACACACTCACCCACCCACACAGCCACCCACTCACTCATTCACTCACCCACTCACTCACTCACCCACTCACTCACCCACTCACCCACAGAGCCACTTACTCACTCACCCACACAAGCCACTCCCTCACCCACTCACTCACTCACCCACCCACTCACTCACCCACCCACTCACTCACCCACACAGCCACTGACTCACCCACTCACTCACTCACCCACTCACACACTCACCCACCCACACAGCCACCCACTCACTCATTCACTCACCCACTCACTCACTCACCCACTCACCCACAGAGCCACTTACTCACTCACCCACACAAGCCACTCCCTCACCCACTCACTCACTCACCCACTCACTCACCCACCCACACAGCCACCCACTCACTCACTCACCCACTCACTCACCCACTCACTCACCCACACAGCCACCCACTTACTCACTCACCCACTCACTCACCCACTCACCCACACAGCCACTTACTCACTCACCCACATAGCCACTCACTCACCCACTCACTCACAAACTCACTCACTCACCCACGCAGCCACTCAATCACCCACTCACCCACGCAGCCACTCAATCACCCACTCACTCACCCACTCACTCACCCACCCATTCACCCACTCACTCACTCACCCACCCACTCACCCACACAGCCACTCACCCACACAGCCACTCACCCACCCACTCACTCACCAACCCACTCACCCACTCACTCACCCACACAGCCACTCACCCACCCACTCACTCACCAACCCACTCATTCACCCACTCACTCACCAACCCACTCACTCACCTATCCACTCACTCACCCAAACAGCCACCCACCCACTTACCCACCCACCCATCCACGCACCCACTCACTCAATCACTGATTCACCCATTCACCCACCCACTCGCTCAATTATTGACTCACCCATTCACCCACCCACTAATCCACCCACTCAATCACTGACTCACCCATTCACCCACCCACTCACCCACCCATCGATGTATTTTTCACTCACCAATGTCGCTGCTGCTGCTGCTGCAAGGCTTCCAGGAGTTTGCGTGATGATAGTTGGATGCTGATCTGCCCCTCTGACCATCGGCTTGTTGTCATCTGTAAGATGCCGCCTGCCATTCTTCCACTCCGGTGGTGGGTGTAGACCCAGGGACCCCACTCCAACCACACACGCAGCAGTGGTCTGGCCTCGGCCAGCTGGGCATGAAAGCTGCAAGCGAGAATTTCGACATCGCCTGCACACTCCTCCTGCAGATGTCGAGGGGGAATGGGCGAGGTTCAGGACTGTGGCTCGTGTAGCTGATGATGATGGTGGTAGTGGTGGTGTTGGTAGTGGTGATGATGGTGGTGGTGATGATGATGGTAGTGGTGATGATGGTGGTGGTGATGATGATGGTAGTGGTGATGATGGTGATGGTGATGATGATGGTAGTGGTGATGATGGTGGTGGTGGTGATGATGGTGGTAGTGGTGGTGTTGGTAGTGGTGATGATGGTGGTGGTGATGATGATGGTAGTGGTGATGATGGTGGTAGTGGTGGTGTTGGTAGTGGTGATGATGGTGGTGGTGATGATGATGGTAGTGGTGATGATGGTGGTGGTGATGATGATGGTAGTGGTGATGATGGTGGTGATGATGATGGTAGTGGTGATGATGGTGTTGGTGATGATGATGGTGGTAGTGGTGATGATGGTGGTAGTGGTGATGATGGTGGTGGTGATGATGATGGTGGTAGTGGTGATGATGGTGGTAGTGGTGATGATGGTAGTAGTGGTGATGGTGGTAGTGGTGGTGATGATGGTGGTGGTGATGATGATGGTGGTGGTGATGATGGTGGTGATGATGATGGTAATGGTGATGATGGTGGTAGTGGTGATGATGGTAGTGGTGATGATGGTGGTGGTGGTGATGATAATGATGATGATGGTGGTGATGGTAGTGGTGATGATGGTGGTGGTGATGATGATGGTAGTGGTGATGATGGCGGTGGTGATGATGATGGTAGTGGTGATGATGGTGGTGGTGATGATGGTAGTGGTGATGATGGTGGTAGTGGTGATGATGGTGGTAGTGGTGATGATGGTGGTAGTGGTGATGATGGTGGTAGTGGTGATGGTGGTAGTGGTGGTGATGATGGTAGTGGTGATGATGATGGTAGTGGTGATGATGGTGGTGATGATGGTAATGGTGATGATGGTGGTGGTGATGATGATGGTGGTGGTGGTGATGATGGTGGTAGTGGTGATGGTGGTAGTGGTGGTGATGATGGTGGTGGTGATGATGATGGTAGTGGTGATGATGGTGGTGATGATGGTGATGGTGATGATGGTGGTGGTGATGATGATGGTGGTGGTGGTGGTGATGATGGTGGTAGTGGTGATGGTGGTAGTGGTGGTGATGATGGTAGTGGTGATGATGGTGGTGATAGTGATGGTGATGATGGTAGTGGTGATGATGATGATGGTAGTGCTGACCATGCTAGTGATGGTGATGATGATGATCGTAGTGATGGTGGTGATGGTGATGATGATGATATTGATGATCGTAGTGATGGTGGTGATGGTGATGATGGTGATGATATTGATGATCGTAGTGATGGTGGTGATGATGATGATATTGATGATCGTAGTGATGGTGGTGATGGTCGTGGTGATGATGATATTGATGATCGTAGTGATGGTGGTGATGGTCGTGGTGATGATGATATTGATGATCGTAGTGATGGTGGTGATGGTCGTGGTGATGATGATATTGATGATCGTAGTGATGGTGGTGATGGTCGTGGTGATGATGATATTGATGATCGTAGTGATGGTGGTGATGGTCGTGGTGATGATGATATTGATGATCGTAGTGATGGTGGTGATGGTCGTGGTGATGATGATATTGATGATCGTAGTGATGGTGGTGATGGTCGTGGTGATGATGATATTGATGATCGTAGTGATGGTGGTGATGGTCGTGGTGATGATGATATTGATGATCGTAGTGATGGTGGTGATGGTCGTGGTGATGATGATATTGATGATCGTAGTGATGGTGGTGATGGTCGTGGTGATGATGATATTGATGATCGTAGTGATGGTGGTGATGGTGATGATGATATTGATGATCGTAGTGATGGTGGTGATGGTCGTGGTGATGATATTGATGATCGTAGTGATGGTGGTGATGGTCGTGGTGATGATGATATTGATGATCGTAGTGATGGTGGTGATGGTCGTGGTGATGATGATATTGATGATCGTAGTGATGGTGGTGATGGTCGTGGTGATGATGATATTGATGATCGTAGTGATGGTGGTGATGGTCGTGGTGATGATGATATTGATGATCGTAGTGATGGTGGTGATGGTCGTGGTGATGATGATATTGATGATCGTAGTGATGGTGGTGATGGTGATGATGATGATATTGATGATCGTAGTGATGGTGGTGATGGTGATGATGATATTGATGATCGTAGTGATGGTGGTGATGGTCGTGGTGATGATGATATTGATGATCGTAGTGATGGTGGTGATGGTCGTGGTGATGATGATATTGATGATCGTAGTGATGGTGGTGATGGTCGTGGTGATGATGATATTGATGATCGTAGTGATGGTGGTGATGGTCGTGGTGATGATGATATTGATGATCGTAGTGATGGTGGTGATGGTCGTGGTGATGATGATATTGATGATCGTAGTGATGGTGGTGATGGTGATGATGATGATATTGATGATCGTAGTGATGGTGGTGATGGTGATGATGATATTGATGATCGTAGTGATGGTGGTGATGGTCGTGGTGATGATGATATTGATGATCGTAGTGATGGTGGTGATGGTCGTGGTGATGATGATATTGATGATCGTAGTGATGGTGGTGATGGTCGTGGTGATGATGATATTGATGATCGTAGTGATGGTGGTGATGGTCGTGGTGATGATGATATTGATGATCGTAGTGATGGTGGTGATGGTCGTGGTGATGGGTGAAGTTCAGGACCGTGGCGTATGCAGCTGCAATGGCTGCACTGGGTACCCGGTCCAGACACTCCCAGAGACCCTGGCTGGTCTCGCCTAGGGGCACCCCCAGTGGCAGCTGTCCCTGTGTCAGTCTGCCGCCGGTAGTGGGGGTAGTGATGGGCACTGCTGCTGCTGTGGTCTCGCCTAGGGGCACCCCCAGTGGCAGCTGCCCGATAGAGAGACGAAGACGTGGCCGAGAGAACAGCACGCAGGGTAGAGACATCTCCACCGCCATCACCGCCATCACCACCACATCCAGCAGTGGATACTCCATGATGACGGTGATTACAGTAGGGTGTGTACAGTAAGGTGTGTACAGTGCGTACAGTGTAGAGGGGGAGTGCGACACTCGGGGCTCCTTAACGTGGAGGTGCGAGACGACCACCAGGGGGGAGGGGGCGAGGGGAGGGGGCGGGGGGAAGGGGGCGAGGGGAGGGGCAGAGTGAGACGCGGGGGGAGGGGAGGGGGGAGGGGCGAGAGGGGAGGGGGGCGAGGGGAGGGGCGAGGGGGCGAGGGGAGGGGCGAGGGGGGAGGGGACGAGGGGAGGGGCAGAGTGAGACGCGGGGGGGGGGAGATTCAGGGTAGGGTCGGTTGCCAGCACTGCAGAAGAATAACACAGAGCAGTAGTACTAGTAGTAGTAGTAACAGTAGTAGTAACAGTAGTAGTAACAGTAGTAGTAGTAACAGTAGTAGTAGTAACAGTAGTAGTAACAGTAGTAGTAGTAACAGTAGTAGTAGTAACAGTAGTAGTAGTAACAGTAGTAGTAGTAACAGTAGTAGTAGTAGTAACAGTAGTAGTAGTAACAGTAGTAGTAACAGTAGTAGTAGTAACAGTATTAGTAGTAACAGTAGTAGTAGTAGTAACAGTAGTAGTAGTAACAGTAGTAGTAGTAACAGTAGTAGTAGTAACAGTAGTAGTAGTAACAGTAGTAGTAGTACTAGTAGTAGTAACAGTAGTAGTAGTAACAGTAGTAGTAGTAACAGTAGCAGTAGTACTAGTAGTAGTAACAGTAGTAGTAGTAACAGTAGTAGTAGTAACAGTAGTAGTAGTAACAGTAGTAGTAACAGTAGTAGTAACAGTAGTAGTAGTAACAGTAGTAGTAGTAACAGTAGTAGTAGTAACAGTAGTAGTAACAGTAGTAGTAGTAACAGTAGTAGTAGTAACAGTAGTAGTAGTAACAGTAGTAGTAACAGTAGTAGTAGTAACAGTAGTAGTAGTAACAGTAGCAGTAGTACTAGTAGTAGTAACAGTAGTAGTAGTAACAGTAGTAGTAACAGTAGTAATAGTAACAGTAGCAGTAGTACTAGTAGTAGTAGTAACAGTAGTAGTAGTAACAGTAGTAGTAACAGTAGTAGTAGTAACAGTAGTAGTAGTAACAGTAGTAGTAGTAACAGTAGTAGTAACAGTAGTAGTAACAGTAGTAGTAGTAACAGTAGTAGTAACAGTAGTAGTAGTAACAGTAGTAGTAGTAACAGTAGTAGTAGTAACAGTAGCAGTAGTACTAGTAGTAGTAACAGTAGTAGTAGTAACAGTAGTAGTAACAGTAGTAGTAACAGTAGTAATAGTAACAGTAGCAGTAGTACTAGTAGTAGTAGTAACAGTAGTAGTAGTAACAGTAGTAGTAACAGTAGTAGTAGTAACAGTAGTAGTAGTAACAGTAGTAGTAGTAACAGTAGTAGTAACAGTAGTAGTAGTAACAGTAGTAGTAACAGTAGTAGTAACAGTAGTAATAGTAACAGTAGCAGTAGTACTAGTAGTAGTAGTAACAGTAGTAGTAGTAACAGTAGTAGTAACAGTAGTAGTAGTAACAGTAGTAGTAGTAACAGTAGTAGTAGTAACAGTAGTAGTAGTAGTAACAGTAGTAGTAGTAACAGTAGTAGTAGTAACAGTAGTAGTAACAGTAGTAGTAACAGTAGTAGTAGTAACAGTAGTAGTAACAGTAGTAGTAACAGTAGTAGTAGTAACAGTAGTAGTAACAGTAGTAGTAGTAACAGTAGTAGTAACAGTAGTAGTAACAGTAGTAGTAGTAACAGTAGTAGTAGTAGTACTAGTAGTAGTAACAGTAGTAGTAGTAACAGTAGTAGTAACAGTAGTAGTAGTAACAGTAGTAGTAGTAACAGTAGTAGTAGTAACAGTAGTAGTAACAGTAGTAGTAGTAACAGTAGTAGTAGTAACAGTAGTAGTAGTAACAGTAGTAGTAGTAGTAACAGTAGTAGTAACAGTAGTAGTAGTAACAGTAGTAGTAACAGTAGTAGTAGTAACAGTAGTAGTAACAGTAGTAATAGTAACAGTAGTAGTAGTAACAGTAGTAGTAGTAACAGTAGTAGTAGTAACAGTAGTAGTAGTAACAGTAGTAGTAGTAACAGTAGTAGTAACAGTAGTAGTAGTAACAGTAGTAGTAGTAACAGTAGTAGTAACAGTAGTAGTAGTAACAGTAGTAGTAGTAACAGTAGTAGTAACAGTAGTAGTAGTAGTAACAGTAGTAGTAGTAACAGTAGTAGTAGTAACAGTAGTAGTAGTAACAGTAGTAGTAACAGTAGTAGTAGTAACAGTAGTAGTAACAGTAGTAGTAGTAACAGTAGTAGTAACAGTAGTAGTAGTAACAGTAGTAGTAGTAACAGTAGTAGTAGTAGTAACAGTAGTAGTAGTAACAGTAGTAGTAGTAACAGTAGTAGTAGTAACAGTAGTAGTAGTAACAGTAGTAGTAGTAACAGTAGTAGTAGTAACAGTAGTAGTAACAGTACTAGTAGTAGTAACAGTAGTAGTAGTAACAGTAGTAGTAACAGTAGTAGTAGTAACAGTAGTAGTAGTAACAGTAGTAGTAACAGTAGTAGTAGTAACAGTAGTAGTAGTAACAGTAGTAGTAACAGTACTAGTAGTAGTAACAGTAGTAGTAGTAACAGTAGTAGTAGTAACAGTAGTAGTAACAGTAGTAGTAGTAACAGTAGTAGTAACAGTAGTAGTAGTAGTAACAGTAGTAGTAGTAACAGTAGTAGTAGTAACAGTAGTAGTAGTAACAGTAGTAGTAGTAACAGTAGTAGTAACAGTAGTAGTAACAGTAGTAGTAGTAACAGTAGTAGTAGTAGTAACAGTAGTAGTAGTAACAGTAGTAGTAGTAACAGTAGTAGTAACAGTAGTAGTAACAGTAGTAGTAGTAGTAACAGTAGTAGTAACAGTAGTAGTAGTAGTAACAGTAGTAGTAGCAGTAGTAGTAACAGTAGTAACAGTAGTAGTAACAGTAGTAGTAGTAACAGTAGTAGTAACAGTAGTAGTAACAGTAGTAGTAGTAACAGTAGTAGTAGTAGTAACAGTAGTAGTAGTAACAGTAGTAGTAGTAACAGTAGTAGTAGTAACAGTAGCAGTAGTAACAGTAATAGTAGTAACAGCAGTAGTAGTAACAGCAATAGTAGTAACAGTAGTAGTAGTAGTAACAGTAGTACTAGTAACAGTAGTAGTAGTAACAGTAGTACTAGTAACAGTAGTAGTAGTAACAGTAGTAGTAGTAACAGTAGTAGTAGTAACAGTAGTAGTAACAGTAGTAGTAGTAACAGTAGTAGTAGTAACAGTAGTAGTAGTAACAGTAGTAGTAGTAACAGTAGTAGTAACAGTAGTAGTAGTAACAGTAGTAGTAGTAACAGTAGTAGTAGTAACAGTAGCAGTAGTAACAGTAGTAGTAGTAACAGCAGTAGTAGTAACAGCAATAGTAGTAACAGTAGTAGTAGTAGTAGTAACAGCAGTAGTAGTAACAGTAGTAGCAGTAGTAGTAGTAACAGTAGTAGTAGTAACAGTAGTAGTAGTAACAGTAGTAGTAGTAGTAACAGTAGTAGTAGTAACAGTAGTAGTAGTAACAGTAGTAGTAGTAACAGTAGTAGTAACAGCAGTAGTAGTAGTAACAGCAGTAGTAGTAACAGTAGTAACAGTAGTAGTAACAGTAGCAGTAGTAACAGTAGTAGTAGTAACAGTAGTAACAGTAGTAGTAACAGTAGCAGTAGTAACAGTAGTAGTAGTAACAGTAGTAGGAGTAGTAACAGCAGTAGTAGTAACAGTAGTAGTAGTAGCAGTAGTAGTAGTAACAGTAGTAGTAGTAACAGTAGTAGTAACAGCAGTAGTAGTAGTAACAGCAGTAGTAGTAACAGTAGTAGTAGTAACAGTAGTAGTAACAGTAGCAGTAGTAACAGCAGTAGTAGTAACAGTAGTAGTAGTAACAGTAGTAGTAGTTACAGTAGTAGTAGTAACAGTAGTAGCAGTAACAGTAGTAGTAGTAACAGTAGTAGTAACAGTAGTAACAGTAGCAGTAGTAGTAGTAACAGTAGTAGTAGTAACAGTAGTAGTAGTAACAGTAGTAGTAGTAACAGTAGTAGTAGTAACAGTAGTAGCAGTAACAGTAGTAGTAGTAACAGTAGTAGTAGTAACAGTAGTAGTAGTAGTAAAAGTAGTAGTAGTAACAGCAGTAGTAGTAACAGTAGTAGTAGTAACAGCAGTAGTAGTAGTAGTAACAGTAGTAGTAGTAACAGTAGTAGTAACAGCAGTAGCAGCAGTAGTAGTAACAGCAGTAGTAACAGTAGTAACAGTAGTAGTAGTAACAGCAGTAGTAGTAGTAACAGTAGTAGTAGTAACAGTAGTAGTAACAGTAGTAGTAGTAGTAACAGTAGCAGTAGTAACAGTAGTAGTAGTAACAGCAGTAGTAGTAACAGCAATAGTAGTAACAGTAGTAGTAGTAACAGCAGTAGTAGTAACAGTAGTAGCAGTAGTAGTAGTAACAGTAGTAGTAGTAACAGTAGTAGTAGTAACAGCAGTAGTAGTAACAGTAGTAGTAGTAACAGTAGTAGTAGTAACAGTAGTAGTAACAGTAGTAGCAGTAACAGTAGTAGTAGTAACAGTAGTAGTAGTAACAGTAGTAGTAGTAACAGTAGTAGTAACAGTAGTAGTAGTAGTAACAGTAGTAGTAGTAACAGTAGTAGTAGTAACAGTAGTAGTAGTAGTAACAGTAGTAACAGTAGTAGTAACAGTAGCAGTAGTAACAGTAGTAGTAGTAACAGTAGTAGTAGTAACAGTAGTAGTAGTAACAGTAGTAGTAGTAACAGTAGTAGCAGTAACAGTAGTAGTAGTAACAGTAGTAGTAGTAACAGTAGTAGTAGTAACAGTAACAGTAGTAGTAGTAACAGTAGTAGTAACAGTAGTAGTAGTAACAGTAGTAGTAGTAACAGTAGTAGTAACAGTAGTAGTAGTAACAGTAGTAGTAGTAACAGTAGTAGTAGTAGTAACAGTAGTAACAGTAGTAGTAACAGTAGCAGTAGTAACAGTAGTAGTAGTAACAGTAGTAGTAGTAACAGTAGTAGTAGTAACAGTAGTAGTAGTAACAGTAGTAGCAGTAACAGTAGTAGTAGTAACAGTAGTAGTAGTAACAGTAGTAGTAGTAACAGTAACAGTAGTAACAGTAGTAGTAGTAGTAACAGTAGTAGTAGCAGTAGTAACAGTAGTAGTAATAACAGTAGTAGTAACAGTAGTAGCAGTAACAGTAGTAGCAGTAACAGTAGTAGTAACAGTAGTAGTAGTAACAATAGTAGTAGTAACAGTAGTAGTAGTAACAGCAGTAGTAGTAACAGTAGTAGTAGTAACAGTAGTAGTAGTAACAGCAGTAGTAGTAACAGTAGTAGTAGTAACAGTAGTAGTAGTAACAGTAGTAGTAGTAGTAACAGTAGTAGTAGTAACAGTAGTAGTAGTAACAGCAGTAGTAGTAACAGTAGTAGTAGTAACAGCAGTAGTAGTAACAGTAGTAGTAGTAACAGTAGTAGTAGTAACAGTAGTAGCAGTAACAGTAGTAGTAGTAACAGTAGTAGTAGTAACAGTAGTAGTAGTAGTAACAGTAGTAGTAGTAACAGTAGTAGTAGTAACAGTAGTAGTAGTAACAGTAGTAGTAGCAGTAGTAGTAACAGTAGTAACAGTAGTAGTAACAGTAGTAGTAACAGTAGTAGTAGTAACAGTAGTAGTAACAGTAGTAGTAGTAACAGTAGTAGTAACAGTAGTAGTAGTAACAGTAGTAGTAGTAACAGTAGTAGTAACAGTAGTAGTAGTAACAGTAGTAGTAGTAACAGTAGCAGTAGTAACAGTAGTAGTAGTAACAGCAGTAGTAGTAACAGCAATAGTAGTAACAGTAGTAGTAGTAACAGCAGTAGTAGTAACAGTAGTAGCAGTAGTAGTAGTAACAGTAGTAGTAGTAGTAACAGTAGTAGTAGTAACAGTAGTAGTAGTAACAGTAGTAGTAACAGCAGTAGTAGTAGTAACAGCAGTAGTAGTAACAGTAGTAGTAACAGTAGCAGTAGTAACAGTAGTAGTAGTAACAGTAGTAACAGTAGTAGTAACAGTAGCAGTAGTAACAGTAGTAGTAGTAACAGTAGTAGTAGTAACAGCAGTAGTAGTAACAGTAGTAGTAGTAACAGTAGTAGTAGTAACAGTAGTAGTAACAGCAGTAGTAGTAGTAACAGCAGTAGTAGTAACAGTAGTAGTAGTAACAGTAGTAGTAACAGTAGTAGTAACAGTAGCAGTAGTAACAGCAGTAGTAGTAACAGTAGTAGTAGTAACAGTAGTAACAGTAGTAGTAGTTACAGTAGTAGTAGTAACAGTAGTAACAGTAGTAGTAGTAACAGTAGTAGTAGTAACAGTAGCAGTAGTAACAGTAGTAGTAGTAACAGTAGTAGTAGTAGTAGCAGTAGTAACAGTAGTAGTAGTAACAGTAGTAGTAGTAACAGTAGTAGCAGTAACAGTAGTAGTAGTAACAGTAGTAGTAGTAACAGTAGTAGTAGTAACAGCAGTAGTAGTAACAGTAGTAGTAGTAACAGCAGTAGTAGTAGTAGTAACAGTAGTAGTAGTAACAGTAGTAGTAACAGCAGTAGCAGCAGTAGTAGTAACAGCAGTAGTAGTAGTAACAGTAGTAGTAACAGTAGTAACAGTAGTAGTAGTAACAGCAGTAGTAGTAGTAACAGTAGTAGTTGTAACAGTAGTAGTAACAGTAGTAGTAGTAGTAACAGTAGCAGTAGTAACAGTAGTAGTAGTAACAGCAGTAGTAGTAACAGCAATAGTAGTAACAGCAGTAGTAGTAACAGTAGTAGCAGTAGTAGTAGTAACAGTAGTAGTAGTAGTAACAGTAGTAGTAGTAACAGTAGTAGTAGTAACAGCAGTAGTAGTAACAGTAGTAGTAGTAACAGTAGTAGTAACAGTAGTAGTAGTAACAGTAGTAGTAGTAACAGTAGTAGTAGTAGTAACAGTAGTAGTATCAGTAGTAGTAGTAGTAACAGTAGTAGTAGTAGTAACAGTAGTAGTAACAGTAGTAGTAGTAACAGTAGTAGTAACAGTAGTAGTAGTAACAGTAGTAGTAGTAACAGTAGTAGTAGTAACAGTAGTAGTAACAGTAGCACTAGTAACAGTAGTAGTAGTAGTAGTAACAGTAGTAGTAGTAACAGTAGTAGTAGTAACAGTAGTAGTAACAGTAGTAGTAGTAACAGTAGTAGTAGTAACAGTAGTAGTAACAGTAGCAGTAGTAACAGTAGTAGTAGTAACAGTAGTAGTAGTAACAGTAGTAGTAGTAACAGTAGTAGTAGTAACAGTAGTAGTAGTAACAGTAGTAACAGTAGTAGTAACAGTAGCAGTAGTAACAGTAGTAGTAGTAACAGTAGTAACAGTAGTAGTAACAGTAGCAGTAGTAACAGTAGTAGTAGTAACAGTAGTAGTAACAGTAGTAGTAACAGTAGTAGTAGTAACAGTAGTAGTAGTAACAGCAGTAGTAGTAACAGTAGTAGTAACAGTAGTAGTAGTAACAGTAGTAGTAGTAGTAGTAACAGTAGTAGTAGTAACAGTAGTAGTAACAGCAGTAGTAGTAGTAACAGCAGTAGTAGTAACAGTAGTAGTAGTAACAGTAGTAGTAGTAGTAGTAACAGTAGTAGTAGTAACAGCAGTAGTAGTAGTAACAGCAGTAGTAGTAACAGTAACAGTAGTAACAGCAGTAGTAGTAACAGTAGTAGTAGTAACAGTAGTAGTAGTTACAGTAGTAGTAGTAACAGTAGTAACAGTAGTAGTAGTAACAGTAGTAGTAGTAACAGTAGCAGTAGTAACAGTAGTAGTAGTAACAGTAGTAGTAGCAGTAGTAACAGTAGTAGTAATAACAGTAGTAGTAACAGTAGTAGCAGTAACAGTAGTAGCAGTAACAGTAGTAGTAACAGTAGTAGTAGTAACAGTAGTAGTAGTAACAGCAGTAGTAGTAGCAGTAGTAGTAGTAACAGTAGTAGTAGTAGTAACAGTAGTAGTAGTAACAGTAGTAGTAGTAACAGCAGTAGTAGTAGTAGTAACAGTAGTAGTAGTAACAGTAGTAGTAGTAGCAGTAACAGTAGTAGTAGTAGTAACAGTAGTAGTAGTAACAGTAGTAGTAGGAACAGCAGTAGTAGTAACAGTAACAGTAGTAACAGTAGTAGTAGTAACAGCAGTAGTAGTAACAGTAGTAGTAGTAACAGCAGTAGTAGTAACAGTAGTAGTAGTAGTAACAGTAGTAGTAACAGTAGTAGTAACAGTAGTAACAGTATTAGTAGTAACAGTAGTAGTAGCAGCAGTAGTAGTAGTAACAGTAGTAGTAACAGTAGTAGTAACAGTAGTAGTAACAGTAGTAGTAGTAACAGCAGTAGTAGTAACAGTAGTAGTAGTAACAGTAGTAGTAGTAACAGTAGCAGTAGTAGTAACAGTATTAGTAGTAGTAACAGTAGTAGCAGTAGTAGTAGTAACAGTAGTAGTAACAGTAGTAGCAGTAGTAGTAACAGTAGTAGTAACAGTAGTAGTAGTAACAGTAGTAGTAACAGTAGTAGTAGCAACAGTAGTAGTAGTAACAGTAGTAACAATAGTAGTAGTAACAGTAGTAGTAGCAGTAGTAGCAGTAGCAGCAGTAGTAGTAACAGTAGCAGTAACAATAGTAGTAGTAACAGTAGTAGTAACAGTAGTAACAGTAGTAGTAGTACCAGTAGTAGTAACAGTAGTAGCAGTAGTAGTAGTAGCAGTAGTAGTAACAGTAGTAACAGTAGTAGTAGTACCAGTAGTAGTAACAGTAGTAGCAGTAGTAGTAACAGTAGTAGTAACAGTAGTAGTAACAGTAGTAGTAGCAGTAGTAACAGTAGTAACAGCAGTAGTAGTAACAGTAGTAACAGTAGTAGTAGTAACAGCAGTAGTATTAACAGTAGTAGTAGTAACAGTAGTAGTAGCAGTAGTAACAGTAGTAGTAGTAACAGCAGTAGTAGTAACAGTAGTAGTAACAGTAGTAGTAACAGTCGTAGTAACAGTAGTAGTAACAGTTGTAGTAGTAGTAGTAACAGTAGTAGTAGTAGTAACAGTAGTAGTAGCAGTAGTAACAATAGCAGCAGTAGTAGTAACAGTGGTAGTAGTAACAGTAGTAGTAGTAACAGTAGTAGTAACAATAGCAGCAGCAGTAGTAACAGTAGTAGTAGTGTAGTGTTGTAAGGACGAGCAGACTTCTTTAGGAGGCACACTCTGTTTATTGTATTATTTCCTTATACATCGCTTAACACACACAGAGGGATATTCGGTCCCCTCACCCGATACCCTAGGGAGGTACAGCCTCCGGACTTGGCGGGACTCACACGTCTACCGCTAACCTCCTTGATACCTAAGGAGGTACAACCTCCGGCCTTGGCGGGACTCACACGTCTACCGCTATCCTAGTCCTCCGGCTAGGACCTAGGGGAGGCTATCTGACCCACCGCTGGCCCGGTGGGTCCTGACCACTGGGTATGCCGAGCCTTAGCCCTTAGAAGGGCTGAAAGGCTGGTCCAGGGTCCTAGCTAGGCTTCAGCCCAGTCTTCTGTCTTCGTGCAGGGAGAGAACTCCCCGAGGTCCGTTGGGTCACCCGTCTTATACCCCTTCGTGGCCAGGTAGAACCAATCATACATTCCCACGTGGAACCGTCTGATTGGTTCGCACCAAACCCTGGCCACGATCCGTTTCACCTCAACTGACCCCAACCGTTGTACCCAGGGGTAATGCTGCACTGCCCTGGTGGCAACGCAGGTTACGCAACAGCGCGTAGTTAACACCTCTACAGTAGTAACAGTAGTAGTAGTAACAGTAGTAACAGTGGTATTAGTAACAGTAGTAGTAGTAACAGTAGTAGAAGCAGTAGTAACAATAGCAGTAGTAACAGTAGTAGCAGTAACCAACAGCCTGGTTACCAAAACGAACAAAATAATCTCTGATTCAACAGCATTAATTGCTGATTCAACAGCATTAATTGCTGTTGAATCAGAGACCAAACAGTTCTCGTTGAAACCGTCTGCTGCCAGACCACCAAGATTATATGGCCTTCCAAAGATACACAAAGAAGATACACCCCTTCGTCCCATCGTCTCCACTATCAACTCCCCCACCTACAAACTGGCGCGTTTTCTGGATGATATACTGCGACCTTTCACTGGAAAAACCACCTCTGCGGTACTAAATTCTACTTACCTGGTATCGACAATCAAGGACATTTCCCTGTCCCCAGACGACCTGCTTGTCAGTTTTGACGCGCTGTCCTTATTCACCAAAGTTCCGGTACCTGACACCATCGCAATCATTGAAGACCTGGTTCATCAAGGACTACATACGGAGGTACCCCCCCCCCCCCTGGTGAGACATTGCTTAACCAACACATACTTCACCTGGAATGGAACTTTCTACAAACAGACTGATGGCACCTCAATGGGCTCCCCCCTATCTCCAGTCGTAGCCAACGTGTTCATGGAAAAATTTGAAACTGACGCCATCCAGACTGCCACTCTACGCCCGACCTTATGGAAGAGGTACGTGGATGACACTTTTGTCATCTGGCCACATGGCTGACCTGCTCTAGACCAATTCCTCGACCACATCAACTCCATACACCCAGCCATCAGATTTACCATGGAGGTCGAAAAAGAAGGCAAGCTACCCTTTTTGGATGTCTTTATTAAATGGAGACCTGATGGTTCAATGAGCCACTCGGTCTACAGGAAAGTTACCCATACGGATGCTTACTTAAAACCGGATTCCCACCACCATCCATCCCAGAAGAACTCCCTCATCAAGACTCTATACCATACAGCCCAATGCATTTCCGACCAGGAACACATTGCCAGTGAACTCAAGCACGTACACCAAGCTCTCAAGGCTAATGGTTACTCCGACTACAGAATCCGCAAAGCCATCACTCCAGTCATGAAGAAGGATCCCCTTGAGGAACCACTCAAAACCATCACCTTACCCTACATTGCAGGGGTTACTAAAAAGATCTCCAAAATCCTGAATGAACACAAGATCCAGGTCCGATTCAACACAGTACATTAAATCCGTGATCTGGTTCCATCTGTAAAAGATGCTGTTCCAGACATACAGTACCCGGGCGTTTACAATCTAAAGTGCCTCTGTGGTAGCAGCTAAATTGGAGAAACCAAACGACATATCTCGGACCGCATCCGCGAACATAAAGCAGACTTGAAACACAGTAGAACGAACTCCTCTGCCGTGGCAGATCACTGTTATAATTCAGTGGGCTCACATGACATTGACTTCTCCAAGACGGAGGTTCTTTGCAAGCCAACCGGCTACCATGAGAGATTCGTTCATGAGGCCATCCACATATACAAGCACAGACACAATTTCAACCGAGAAGATGGATTCTGGCTTAGTAACCATTGGAAAGATGTTTTAAACCATTTCGGTTCTTAATTAATTGTATTTTACGGTGACCTTCAGACCGCAGCCCTTTCGCTGGCATTGACTCTTAATACCTCTCACACCACGGTTAATGGTATGGTTTATAACATGGAGTATAACAGCGCATCGTGGCTGTTTCTCTCCCCTCCTGCGTTCCGAGCATAGATGGACTCGTCCGTCTGAACAAAGCTCATCGCTGTCCGTGGTGCTAACGTTGAAAAGAAAAAACCGCCACCCATTTTTTTCGCCATTTGGCATTGTAATGTATAACGACTTATTGTTAGTAGCTCAGCTGATTGGAGAGTATAAAGAGTTTATTGATAACATTGATGCATATTCTTAGTTTTTTCGGTAAAGTCACGTTGAAGAGAAACAACAAAATAACAAAATATATATGAAACAATAAAAAATTCTCACGACGTTTCGACCATAACTCAAACGGTCATCATCAGGTGTGTTGGTTTGCATAAATTTATTTTTAAACGGCACATTTATTTATTTATAAAAAACGTTGGCGTCACGCGCAGCGATTTGGCAGTTTGCCCAGGACTAGTCCATCTTTTTTTTGAAAAGAGGAGGGGGGAGACGAAATTTTTTATAATGTATGCTGTCTGAAAGCCACTGTAAGCGTGAACAATCAATTAAGAACTGAAATGGTTTATCAAATCTTTCCAATGATTGCTAAGATAGAATCCATCTTCTCGGTTGAAATTGTCTCTGTGCTTGTATATGTGGATAGCCTCATGAACGAATCTCTCATGGAAGCCAGATGGCTTACAAAGAACCTCCGTCTTGGAAAAGTCAATGGCATGTGAGCCTACTGAATTAGAACAATGATCTGCTACGACCGAGGTGTTGGTCCTACCGTGTTTAAGGTCTGCTTTATGTTCACGAATGCGGTCCGAGACATGGCGTTTGGTTTCTCCAATGTAACTACTACCACAGAGGCAACTTAGTTTGTAGACACCAGGGTATTGTATGTCCGGAATCACATCTTTTACAGACGGAACCAGATCACGGATTTTATGTAATGTGTTGAAACGGACCTGGATCTTGTGTTTATTCAAGATTTTGGAGATCTTTTTTGTGATCCCAGCAATGTAGGGTAAAGTGATGGTCTTGAAAGGCTCCTCAAGAGGGTTCTTCTTCATGGTTTGAGTGATAGCTTTGCGGATTGTATAGTCGGAGTAACCATTAGCCCTAAGAGCTTGGTGTACGTGCTTGAGTTCACTGCTTATGTGTTCCTGGTCGGATATGCATTGGGCTCTATGATACAGAGTCTTGATGAGAGAATTCTTCTGTGATGGATGGTGGTGGGAATCCGGTTTCAGATAAGCATCCGTATGGGTAGCTTTCCTGTAGACAGAGTGGCTCATTGAACCATCAGGTCTCTTTTTAATTAGGACATCCAAAAAAGGTATCTTGCCATCTATTTCGACTTCCATGGTAAATCTGATGGCTGGGTGTATGGAATTGATGTGGTCGAAGAATTGGTCTAGAGCAGGCCGGCCATGTGGCCAGATGACAAAAGTGTCATCCACGTACCTCTTCCATAAGGTTGGGCGCAGAGTGGCAGTCTGGATGGCGTCAGTCTCAAATTTCTCCATGAAAATGTTAGCTATAACTGGAGAGAGGGGGGAGCCCATTGGGGTGCCCTCAGTTTGTTTGTAGAAAGTTCCATTCCAAGTGATGTATGTATTGGTTAAACAGTGTCTCACCAGGGGGGGTACCTCAGTGTTTAGTCCTTGATGAACCAAGTCTTCAATGATTGCAATGGTGTCAGGTACAGGAACCTTGGTGAATAAGGAAACTACATCAAAACTGACAAGCAGGTCGTCTGGGGACAGGGAAATACCCTTGATTGTCGATACCAGGTGAGTAGAATTTTGTACCGCAGAGGTGGTCTTTCCAGTGAAAGGACGCAGGATTTCAGACAAAAAACGAGCTAGTTTGTAGGTGGGGGAGCTGATAGTAGAGACTATGGGACGAAGAGGTGTATCAACTTTATGTATTTTTGGTAAGCCGTATAATCTTGGTGGCCTGGCAGCAGAAGGTTTCAACGAAAACTGTTTAGATTGATCAATTAATGCGGTTGAATCAGAAATTATTTTGTTGGTTTGTGTGACGAGGCTGTTGGTGGGATCTCTTTTTATTTTTGTATAACTACCATCGTCGAGTAATTCTTTAATTTTGTTGTTGTATTCTATTTTATCCATGATGACAGTAGCATTGCCTTTGTCAGCTGAGAGGACTACAATATCATTCCTCTTTTTTAATTTATATAATTCAAAACGCTCATCTTTGCTGAGGTTGCTAGCTGGCATCTTAGCGTTTTTGAGGGTTGCAGCGATTTCAGATCTTGCTACGTCTGCAGCGATGTGACCCAGGCCCCTGAGAGCAACGTCTACTTGGGCAATTATATCATTAACTGGTATGTGTTTAGATGTGACTGCAAAGTTTAGACCTTTAGCTAAAACGGATTTCAGACCATCGGAAATAGAACTGTTACTGCGATTAATTACGACTTTATTAACGTCTAACTTTTTGGTGTGTGGGTCCGGTCTTTTGTTGAAGAGGAGGTTAAATTTGGAAATCAGGTTTTCCTTACATTTGGTCGACATAGTAGCAGCTGAAGAGGCAGTCATATTGTCTACATGTTCCCAATCCGATGTGGACATTATTGCCGTCAATGATAAGTGTGATTTGTAGAGTGTCTTGTCTAACTGATCTAGTTCTGTGCGTATAAGTCTGATTTTTTCTGAGATAAGAGCTAAGCTAGTTTTGAAAATAATTCGTTTCGCATTAGAAGAAGTTACAGCAGCAGAGGTCAGTGTAAATGCGATTGGTATTACCCCAGAGTCGCGGCATCTCTTCAGGAAGGTGAGAGACTCGATCAGCTGAGCTTTCTTATCCCGGAGTTTGTTGAAGGATCTTAAAGTTATGTGAAAACCCTCCCCGTAGAGGCGATTAAATTTTGATTTAAAGCTTTCGTGACTGCAGTAATTCATATTCTTAGTTTTTTCGGTAAAGTCACGTTGAAGAGAAACAACAAAATAACAAAATATATATAAAACAATAAAAAAATTCTCACGACGTTTCGACCATAGCTCAAACGGTCATCATCAGGTGTGTTGGTTTGCATAAATTTATTTTTAAACGGCACATTTATTTATTTATAAAAAACGTTGGCGTCACGCGCAGCGATTTAGCAGTTTGCCCAGGACTAGTCCATCTATATATTTTTTTAAAAGAGGAGGGGGGAGACGAAATTTTTTATAATGTATGCTGTCTGAAAGCCACTGTAAGCGTGAACAATCAATTAAGAACTGAAATGGTTTATCAAATCTTTCCAATGATTGCTAAGATAGAATCCATCTTCTCGGTTGAAATTGTCTCTGTGCTTGTATATGTGGATAGCCTCATCAACGAATCTCTCATGGAAGCCAGATGGCTTACAAAGAACCTCCGTCTTGGAAAAGTCAATGGCATGTGAGCCTACTGAATTAGAACAATGATCTGCTACGGCCGAGGTGTTGGTCCTACCGTGTTTAAGGTCTGCTTTATGTTCACGAATGCGGTCCGAGACATGGCGTTTGGTTTCTCCAATGTAACTACTACCACAGAGGCAACTTAGTTTGTAGACACCAGGGTATTGTATGTCCGGAATCACATCTTTTACAGACGGAACCAGATCACGGATTTTATGTAATGTGTTGAAACGGACCTGGATCTTGTGTTTATTCAAGATTTTGGAGATCTTTTTTGTGATCCCAGCAATGTAGGGTAAAGTGATGGTTTTGAAAGGCTCGTCAAGAGGGTTCTTCTTCATGGTTTGAGTGATAGCTTTGCGGATTGTATAGTCGGAGTAACCATTAGCCCTAAGAGCTTGGTGTACGTGCTTGAGTTCACTGCTTATGTGTTCCTGGTCGGATATGCATTGGGCTCTATGATACAGAGTCTTGATGAGAGAATTCTTCTGTGATGGATGGTGGTGGGAATCCGGTTTCAGATAAGCATCCGTATGGGTAGCTTTCCTGTAGACAGAGTGGCTCATTGAACCATCAGGTCTCTTTTTAATTAGGACATCCAAAAAAGGTATCTTGCCATCTATTTCGACTTCCATGGTAAATCTGATGGCTGGGTGTATGGAATTGATGTGGTCGAAGAATTGGTCTAGAGCAGGCCGGCCATGTGGCCAGATGACAAAAGTGTCATCCACGTACCTCTTCCATAAGGTTGGGCGCAGAGTGGCAGTCTGGATGGCGTCAGTCTCAAATTTCTCCATGAAAATGTTAGCTATAACTGGAGAGAGGGGGGAGCCCTTTGGGGTGCCCTCAGTTTGTTTGTAGAAAGTTCCATTCCAAGTGAAGTATGTATTGGTTAAACAGTGTCTCACCAGGGGGGGTACCTCAGTGTTTAGTCCTTGATGAACCAAGTCTTCAATGATTGCAATGGTGTCAGGTACAGCTAACATTTTCATGGAGAAATTTGAGACTGACGCCATCCAGACTGCCACTCTGCGCCCAACCTTATGGAAGAGGTACGTGGATGACACTTTTGTCATCTGGCCACATGGCCGGCCTGCTCTAGACCAATTCTTCGACCACATCAATTCCATACACCCAGCCATCAGATTTACCATGGAAGTCGAAATAGATGGCAAGATACCTTTTTTGGATGTCCTAATTAAAAAGAGACCTGATGGTTCAATGAGCCACTCTGTCTACAGGAAAGCTACCCATACGGATGCTTATCTGAAACCGGATTCCCACCACCATCCATCACAGAAGAATTCTCTCATCAAGACTCTGTATCATAGAGCCCAATGCATATCCGACCAGGAACACATAAGCAGTGAACTCAAGCACGTACACCAAGCTCTTAGGGCTAATGGTTACTCCGACTATACAATCCGCAAAGCTATCACTCAAACCATGAAGAAGAACCCTCTTGAGGAGCCTTTCAAAACCATCACTTTACCCTACATTGCTGGGATCACAAAAAAGATCTCCAAAATCTTGAATAAACACAAGATCCAGGTCCGTTTCAACACATTACATAAAATCCGTGATCTGGTTCCGTCTGTAAAAGATGTGATTCCGGACATACAATACCCTGGTGTCTACAAACTAAGTTGCCTCTGTGGTAGTAGTTACATTGGAGAAACCAAACGCCATGTCTCGGACCGCATTCGTGAACATAAAGCAGACCTTAAACACGGTAGGACCAACACCTCGGCCGTAGCAGATTATTGTTCTAATTCAGTAGGCTCACATGCCATTGACTTTTCCAAGACGGAGGTTCTTTGTAAGCCATCTGGCTTCCATGAGAGATTCGTTCATGAGGCTATCCACATATACAAGCACAGAGACAATTTCAACCGAGAAGATGGATTCTATGTTAGCAATCATTGGAAAGATTTGATAAACCATTTCAGTTCTTAATTGATTGTTCACGCTTACAGTGGCTTTCAGACAGCATACATTATAAAACATTTCGTCTCCCCCCTCCTCTTTAAAAAAAAAATATAGATGGACTAGTCCTGGGCAAACTGCCAAATCGCTGCGCGTGACGCCAACGTTTTTTATAAATAAATAAATGTGTCGTTTAAAAATAAATTTATGCAAACCAACACACCTGATGATGACCGTTTGAGTTATGGTCGAAACGTCGTGAGATTTTTTTTATTGTTTTATATATATTTTGTTATTTTGTTGTTTCTCTTCAACGTGACTTTACCGATAAAACTAAGAGTATGAATTACTGCAGTCACGAAAGCTTTAAATCAAAATGTAACATTGATGCAGTTTATATTTTAGTTTTGTATTAGTTTACTATATGGTATTCATTATATAGTGCAGTGTATACCCAGTTACTTTATGTTAATAGCTCAACTTATTGATTAATATATTGAGTACATTTATTATATTGATGTAGTTTATACTTCGTTTTTTCACATCGGTTTATTGTATGATAGTTGGGTAGTTGCAGTCCTTTAGCTTCCATATCCTAAATGCCTCTGTTAATATGTAAACTTTGACTTTAACATAGCTATTTCCATGACCAGTCACATGCTAATCCCTCACATTAACATCATGCTAATCTCCCAGTCACATGCTAATTTCTGACTTTAGCACCCTGCTGATCCAACACTTTAACGCAGCTATTTCAATGCTAAATTCTCCTGTTTGATATGTAAACTCCTTTATCAAGGCGCTATACCTCTCCCACCTAGCCTAAGAGACGCTGCGAATCTTAGCAGCGTTCACTGAAGCGCTGTCGTCCCAACAGTTCTGTTCCTTCACCTGAAGAAGGCTACTTGTGTTGTGGCCGAAACGTCGTGAGAATTTCATTGTCTCATTTTTATTTTGTTTTATTGTTTTATTCTCATCCTACGTGACTTTGCCGAAAGAACCAAGAAGATGACATCAACTTAGTTTAGTTGTAGTGAGGGTCTCTGTGAGTATGGGTTTCTATGCGTCTCTGTGGGTATCTGCGGGTCTCTGTGGTTCTGGCGTGTGACGCGACCCCCACGGGGAGAGAGACACCGCCAACTCCTCATGTGCACGTGTCGGGATCGAACCCACGACCTCCTGCATACCAGGCGAGGTAGTCAACATCTCAGCATCAAACCCACGACCTCCTGCATACCAGGCGAGGTAGTTAGCATCTCAGCATCGAACCCACGACCTCCTGTACACCAGGCGAGGTAGTTAACATCTCAGCATCGAACCCACGACCTCCTGCATACCAGGCGAGGTAGTCAACATCTCAGCATCGAACCCACGACCTCCAGCATACCAGGCGAGGTGGTTAACATCTCAGCATCGAACCCACGACCTCCTGCACACCAGGCGAGGTAGTCAACATCTCAACATCGAACCCACGACCTCCTGTACACCAGGCGAGGTAGTCAACATCTCAACATCGAACCCACGACCTCCTGCATACCAGGCGAGGTGGTTAACATCTCAGCATCGAACCCACGACCTCCTGCACACCAGGCGAGGTAGTCAACATCTCAACATCGAACCCACGACCTCCTGTACACCAGGCGAGGTAGTCAACATCTCAACATCGAACCCATGACCTCCTGCACACCAGGCGAGTTAGTCAACATCTCAGCATCGAACCCACGACCTCCTGCACACCAGGCGAGGTAGTCAACATCTCAACATCGAACCCACGACCTCCTGCATACCAGGCGAGGTAGTCAACATCTCAACATCGAACCCACGACCTCATGCATACTAGGCGAGGTAGTCAACATCTCAGCATCGAACCCACGACCTCCTGCATACCAGGCGAGGTGGTTAACATCTCGACATCGAACCCACGACCTCCTATACACCAAGCGAGGTAGTTAACATCTCAACATCGAACCCATGACCTCCTGTAGACAAGGCGAGGTAGTCAACATCTCAGCATTGTACCCACGACCTCCTGCATATCAGGCGAGGTGGTTAATATCTCAACATCGTACCCACGACCTCCTGCACACCAGGCGAGGTAGTCAACATCTCAACATCGAACCCACGACCTCCTGTACACCAGGCGAGGTAGTCAACATCTCAACATCGAACCCATGACCTCCTGCACACCAGGCGAGTTAGTCAACATCTCAGCATCGAACCCACGACCTCCTGCACACCAGGCGAGGTAGTCAACATCTCAACATCGAACCCACGACCTCCTGCATACCAGGCGAGGTAGTCAACATCTCAACATCGAACCCACGACCTCATGCATACTAGGCGAGGTAGTCAACATCTCAACATCGAACCCACGACCTCCTGCATACCAGGCGAGGTAGTTAACATCTCAACATCGAACCCACGACCTCCTGCATACCAGGCGAGGTAGTCAACATCTCAGCATCGAACCCACGACCTCCTGCATACCAGGCGAGGTGGTTAACATCTCGACATCGAACCCACGACCTCCTATACACCAAGCGAGGTAGTTAACATCTCAACATCGAACCCACGACCTCCTGTAGACAAAGAGAGGTAGTCAACATCTCAGCATTGTACCCACGACCTCCTGCATATCAGGCGAGGTGGTTAATATCTCAACATCGTACCCACGACCTCCTGCACACCAGGCGAGGTAGTCAACATCTCAACATCGAACCCACGACTTCCTGGACACCAGGCGAGTTAGTCAACATCTCAGCATCGAACCCACGACCTCCTGCACACCAGGCGAGGTAGTCAACATCTCAACATCGAACCCACGACCTCCTGCATACCAGGCGAGGTAGTCAACATCTCAACATCGAACCCACGACCTCCTGCATACCAGGCGAGGTAGTCAACATCTCAACATCGAACCCACGACCTCCTGCATACCAGGCGAGGTAGTTAACATCTCAACATCGAACCCACGACCTCCTGCATACCAGGCGAGGTAGTCAACATCTCAGCATCGAACCCACGACCTCCTGCAAACCAGGCGAGGTGGTTAACATCTCGACATCGAACCCACGACCTCCTATACACCAAGCGAGGTAGTCAACATCTCAACATCGAACCCACGACCTCCTGTACACCAGGCGAGGTAGTTAACATCTCAACATTGAACCCACGACCTCCTGCACACCAGGCGAGGTAGTTAATATCTCAGCATCGAACCCACGACCTGTACACCAGGCGAGGTAGTCAACATCTCAACATCGATCCCACGACCTCCTGTACACCAGGCGAGGTAGTTAACATCTCAACATCGAACCCACGACCTCCTGCATACCAGGCGAGGTAGTCAACATCTCAACATCGAACCCACGACCTCCTGTACACCAGGCGAGGTAGTTAACATCTCAACATCGAACCCACGACCTCCTGCATACCAGGCGAGGTAGTCAACATCTCAACATTGAACCCACGACCTCCTGTACACCAGGCGAGGTGGTTAATATCTCCCTAGCCACCCTTAACCCAGACCTTAACCCAGACCGAGATCCCAACCTTGACCTGGAGAGAGACACAGGGAGAGAAGGAGGAGAGGGGGGGAGGGGAGAGGGAGGAGAGGGGGGAGGGGGAGAGGGGAGAGGGGGGAGAGGGGGAGGGGGGAGAGGGGGAGGGGGGAGGGGCACAGAGAGAGAGAGGGGGGGAGAGGGGGGGTGGAGAGGGGGTAGAGGGGAGAGGGGGGAGGGGGGAGAGGGGAGAGGGGGGGGAGGGGAGAGGGGGGGGAGAGGGGGAGGGGAGAGGGGGGAGAGGGGGAGGGGCACAGAGAGGGGGGGGGGCTGAACTCTTCGCCACGGAGTGACTCCCCATTCACCGCGTGGTGTTTTTGCGGAAATGTTTCAGAAAACTAAAAAAATACTACGGGGGAGAGGGTGGAGAGAGAGGGGCCACCACCACCAGCAGTGACGATTGTTTCAACCGGTCCTGGGCCTCCCCTAGGTCGACTCAGCCTCAAACGAGTACCTGGTGTAGCGGTGTGTAAACATCTCCACTGGGGAGACAAAGGCGGCCGGGCGTGGTGTTGGCCACCCACCCCCTCGTGTGCCGTGCTGGCCTTCATAGGCGGTGCTCGCTAACAGCACTTGCCCCTCCAGTCTGTTAAGGCTACACGGGGGATCTTTGTCTTTGTGTGTGTTGAACTTCGTACGTAGCCTACCGTGCTAATCTATGGGTGTCTGTGTGGGTGTCTGTGGGTGTCTGTGGGTCTCTGTGTGTGTTGAACTTCTTTCGCATCGCACCAAAGCCAAACCACGCCAATCGCAGGCAGAGCGCGGAACGGTGGTTGCCCACCTCGGCATAGGAATGTGCACACTCGACGTTGCCGTGACGGGGCCGAGTCGGGTCCCAGAGGCGGACAGCCACGCCGTTGTTTTCGGGAAGTGAATTCCAGGAGCGGGCAGATTCTGCGTGGAGGCTCGCGAGATGTTCAGACTCAAAGGGAGAGGTCACTCTAAAGGTCACTCGCTCACTCGCTCGCAGATACGCGCAGATGCAGGCACAGATACAGAGATGCACACGTGGATACACACACAGATACATACACACACAGATACACACAGATACACAGACAGATACATACACAGATACATACACACACAGATACACACACAGATACATACACACAGATACATACACACAGATACATACACACAAATACACACACAGATACACACACAGATACACACACAGATACACACACACACAGATACATACACACAGATACATACACACAAATACACACACAGATACACACACAGATACACACACAGATACACACACACACAGATACACACACAGATACATACACACAGATACACACACAGATACACACAGATACATACACACAGATACATACACAGATACACACACAGATACACACACAGATACATACACACACAGATATATACACACACAGATACATACACACACAGATACATACACACAGATACACACACAGATACATACACACAGATACACACACACACAGATACACACACAGATACACACACAGATACATACACACAGAGATACACACACACAGATACATACACACACAGATACATACACACAGATACACACACAGATACATACACACACAGATACACACACAGATACATACACACACAGATACATACACACAGATACACACACACACAGATACACACACAGATACACACACAGATACATACACACAGATACACACACAGATACATACACACACAGATACATACACACAGATACACACAGATATATACACACAGATACATACACACACAGATACATACACACAGAGATACATACACACACAGATACACACACAGATACACACACAGATACATACACAGATACACACACAGATACACACACACACACAGATACATACACACAGATACACACACAGATACATACACACAGATACATACACACAGATACATACACACAGATACATACACACACACACAGATACATACACACAGATACATACACAGATACATACACACAGATGCAGGCACAGATACATACACACATATACACACACAGACACACACACACAGATACATACACACAGATACATACACACAGATACATACACACAGATACACACACAGATACACACAGATACATACACACAGATACACACACAGATACATACACACAGATACACACACAGATACATACACACACAGATACACACACAGATACACACACAGATACATACACACACATTTACATACACAGATACATACACACACAGATACACACACAGATACATACACACACAGATACACACACAGATACATACACACACAGATACACACACAGATACGTACACACACAGATACACACACAGATACATACACACAGATACATACACAGATACATACACACAGATACATACACACAGATAAATACACACACAGATACATACACACAGATACATACACAGATACATACACACACATATACATACACACACAGATACATATACACACAGATACACACACAGATACATACACACAGATACATATACACACAGATACATACACACAGATACGTACACACAGAGATACATACATACACAGAAACACACACAGATACACACAGATACATACACACAGATACGTACACAAATACACACACAGATACATACACAAATAGATACATACACACAGATACACACACAGATACACACACAGATACACACACAGATGCGCACACAGATACATATACACACAGATACATACACACACAGATACATACACGCAGATACGCACACAGATACGCACACAGATACATACACACAGATACACACACAGATACACACAGATACATACACAGATACACACGCAAATACACTCAGATACATACACACATAGATACATACACACACAGATACGTACACACAGATACACACATAGATACACACACAGATACATACACGCAGATACGCACACAGATACATACACACACAGATACACACCGATACATACACACAGATACATACACACACAGATACATACACGCAGATACGCACACAGATACGCACACAGATACATACACACAGATACATACACACAGATACACACACAGATACACAGAGATACACACACAGATACACACGCAAATACATACAGACACATACAACAACAACAACAACCGCCATTCGCCACTAAGTGGGGGGGACGTCACCACGACGCTTGTGCCAGGCTATGTGCACGCCCGCTGGCAGGAGGTCACAGGGCAGACCCAGTTGCCACGGGTCGACTAAGATGACTGAGATGACCGGCTGATGCACCACCTGTGCCCCCTACTGTGCCAATCTGCTGTGCTTTAGCCACCCGGCGCTCCGCTCGTTGTTCTGAGCGTCGCTCCTCCGCCCTCCGTTGTTGTTGGAGGGCGGATCTTGACACCGCTGGTACCAGTCATCGGCAAGTCCACTCAGCTCCACGTCCTCTTGTACCACATCACTCCATCTCTTCTCTAGCCCGTGTCGCGCCCGTTTAGCCCCCTCGATCCGGCCGAACAAAAGATGTTTAGGCATGCGGTGGCTGGGCATGCGGGCTACATGACCCAACCAACGCAGCCTTGCCTGCCGGAGGAGCTCACCGATGGGACTTGGTCCAGATCTTTCAAGGATTTGTGAGCTCCTCACATAATCCAACCTGCAGGTTAAACCCAGGTTGGATCGTAGGCAGGCCAGCCTAAATGTTTCAAACCAGCGAAGATGTTCTATTAGGGGGGTCCACGTTTCGCAAGCGTAGAGAAGAGAGGGAATGACTGCGGCCGAGAAAACCTGAAGCTTAGTGCGGAGCGACAGACCAGGTAGCTTCCACACAGCGTTACACAACCGATGAAAAGATAATGCCGCTCGACTGATTCGGAGTGAGACCTCTGCTGTTAAACTGGAGCCGGTCATAAGCACACTGCCCAGGTATGGGAAACTCTCCACTCTCACCACAACTGCCCGATCACCAATTGGGAGTTGTGGGGGTGGAGTGTCCGATGGTACAAAATACCCAGACAGGTGCTTAGTTTTGGTGGGGCTGATGGTAAGTCCCCACCTCTGAGTGGCAAGCTCCAGGTTTAGCAGCAGCGCTTCCAACTTCTCCTCTGAGTGAGCAGCAATTACCAGATCATCGGCATACGTACCATGTTGAACCAATAGGAAGCCATCCCTTGACCACACCTGGGCATCGATCAGCCTCCCATTGTATCTGTACCAGATGGAAATTCCTCCGGGACAGCGATTGAAGGCCTCACGAACTACGTGGTCGAAGATGATGTTAAATAATGTGGGAGGACATCCCTGTCGCATCCCAAGGTGAACAGGGAATGGCTTTGACTCCTGGCCACGTAGTTTTACCCGGGCCTGCTCACCATCATGAAGGTCCTTAATGATCGTGAGCAGAGTCTGGGACTCCGAAAGCACGAAGAACAACCCAGAGTCCAGGCCTATTAATGGTATCATAGGCCTTGACCAGGTCAATAAAGCAGAGATGTAGGTCCTGTTGGAATTCCCTACACCTCTGCTGTAGCAGATGGACACAAAATATGGCATCTGTGCAGGACCGCCCTTTCCTGCAACCACATTGGGGCTCCGCAAGCCTCTCCTCAACGTGCCTGGCAAGGCGATGTTGAATAATACTTGCCAGGACCTTTGCCGGCACACTGAGGAGTTAGATGCCCCTGTAGTTGTTAGAGTTTGTGTGGTCCCCCTTCTTAAAGAGGGGGTCCACCAGGGCATCCTTCCAATCCTGCAGAACCTGTCCAGTGGTCCAGACCGTTGTTATGATGTCATGTAGGGCAGTCTGTGCACAAACACCACCCTCCCTCAGCATTTCGCTTGGGAGATCATCTCAGCCCGGTGCCTTTCCTGGTCTCAGACTCTGGATCGCCTTCAGTACTTCCTCAACAGATGGCACCTCAGCCAGCCACTCACAGGGGGTGACTTCTCTCTCCAATATTTGAGGCACCGCAGCCTCAGCAGGGTCATCCCCACTTTGCCCCATGATGTTTTCCGGGCTGAGGGATTTCTTCTCCCCCGAGACTTCACAGAAATGCTCAGAAAATCTGCTGACCTGTTCCTGAGGGGTCGGAGATCGGATCACCATTCTTTCCCCTAAGGATGATCGGTGTGGCGCTGCAAGTTACTTTTGTGATGGAGTTACAGGGCGATTTGTGATTGCGGGCTACTCATCAACCGGTGAACACCACTCAATCTTTCAAACGTATATCCATACACACAGATACACACAATCACAGATACATACAAAGACACACACAGATACACATACAAGACACAGATCCCCCGTTTAGCCTGTGGAGACTGTTGGGGCAAGTGCTGTTCGCGAGCAGCGCCTATGAAGGCTACCGGCACTGTGGCACACGAGGGGGTGGGTGGCCAGCACCACGCCCGGCCGCCTTTGTCTCCCCCAGTATATATGTAGTGTTGTAAGGACGAGCAGACTTCTTTAGGAGGCACACTCTGTTTATTGTATTATTTCCTTATGCAACGCTTAACACACACAGAGGGATATTCGGTCCCCTCACCCGATACCCTAGGGAGGTACAGCCTCCGTACCTGGCGGGACTCACATGTCTACCGCTAACCTCCTTGATACTTAAGGAGGTACAACCTCCGGACTTGGCGGGACTCACACGTCTACCGCTATCCTAGTCCTCCGGCTAGGACCTAGGGGAGGCTATCTGACCCACCGCTGGCCCGGTGGGTCCTGACCACTGGGTATGCCGAGCCTTAGCCCTTAGAAGGGCTGAAAGGCTGGTCCAGGGTCCTAGCTAGGCTTCAGCCCAGTCTTCTGTCTTCGTGCAGGGAGAGAACTCCCCGAGGTCCGTTGGGTCACCCGTCTTATACCCCTTCGTGGCCAGGTAGAACCAATCATACATTCCCACGTGGAACCGTCTGATTGGTTCGCACCAAACCCTGGCCACGATCCGTTTCACCTCAACTGACCCCAACCGTTGTACCCAGGGGTAATGCTGCACCGCCCTGGTGGCAACGCAGGTTACGCAACAGCGCGTAGTTAACACCTCTACATATATATAGACATACACTCCTACTGCACAATCAGAAAATACAAGATGAGGCGTTGTTGGAAGGGAGAGTTTGACCATACTTCACCAAAATGTGTCAGGTGCAGGTTGGTCCAGGAACCCGGCTCAAATATAATTCGCCCAACTGCTTGCAGTAGGCTCCTGGGTGCGGAGATGTCAACTACCTCGCCTGGTATGCAGGAGGTCGTGGGTTCGATCCTGACCCTAATGAGACATCAACTCCCTCGCCTGGTATGCAGGAGGTCGTGGGTTCGATCCTGACCCTAATGAGATGTCAACTACCTCGCCTGGTATGCAGGAGGTCGTGGGTTCGATCCTGACACTAATGAGATGTCAACTACCTCGCCAGGTATGCAGGAGGTCGTGGGTTTGATCCCGACACTAATGAGATGTCAACTACCTCGCCTGGTATGCAGGAGGTCGTGGGTTCGATCCTGACCCTAATGAGATGTCAACTACATCGCCTGGTATGCAGGAGGTCGTGGGTTCGATCCTGACACTAATGAGATGTCAACTACCCCGCCTGGTATGCAGGAGGTCGTGGGTTCGATCCTGACCCTAATGAGATGTCAACTACCTCGCCTGGTATGCAGGAGGTCGGGGGTTCGATCCCGACCCTAATGAGATGTCAACTACCTCGCATGGTATGCAGGAGGTCGTGGGTTCGATCCTGATCCTGGCGATGCTGCTGCGTATTTGGAGTCTGCGTCTCTCTCCCCGTGGTGGTCGCTGTATGGATTTTTCTCTCCGGGTCCTCCGGGTTTTCCCTCAACATTTAGAATCAACGTCACCACAAGTTTAGAGTCTTTGGCTACTGATACGAATGTCCACGTGGTGATGATTATATCAGTCACGTGATGATAATGATATCAGTCACGTGGTTGAGCTGCTGTCATTAATGATGGCCCAGCTCGCTTCTGATAAATATCTACACCGCAGCTCAGTGGGGTCTTACACCTGGTGACATCAACTTAGTTTAGTTTTAGTGTGGGGCTCTGTGGGTCTCTGTGGGTCTATTTTGGTGTCTATGCGTGTAGCGATGACGATGATGAAAATATCTACACAGCAGCTCAGTGGGTGCCTTTACAACTGGTGAAAAAAAACGTTTTTAGTTTGATGTATGGGTCTGTGTGGGTTTCTGTGGGTCTGTCTATGTCTGTGTGGGTCTCTATGTCTTTCTGGGTGTCTATGGGTCTCTCTCCGAGCGTGTAGAAAAACACGTTTATCAATATCTACATGATGATGATGATATCAGCCACTTGGTTGAGCTGCCGTGGCAACGGTCGCTTCTGATTAAAGAGTCATGCAGCAGAATGAAAGCTTTCGTGACTGCATCAATTACTCATTGTTTTTTTCGGTAAAGTCACGTATGTAGAAATACCGTAAAATTATATTTTAATATAATTCTATGGTATAATTTGGTCATATTTTATGGTATTTCTACACACGTGACTTTACCGAAAAAACCAATGAGTCATGCAGCAGCTGAACGGGTGCCGATAATAACTTGTGAACTCAGAAAGGTTTTTAAGTTTTTAGTTCGATGTTATTCTTGGCCTGGGATCGATCCGGCGGGGTTGCGCTCACAACCCAAACAGAAATGCGTAGAACCGCTCGCCCTGTCTCGCGCCGGGAGCCGACACCGGGACAAATATTGGTTCTGGTTGTGCCGTGTTGACATTTCCATTTAGCCAAATATGAACGGCGAGTGTACTGCCAGTGTGCGAATGAAACACCCCCCCCCCCACACACATACACACACAGGTGTACGCACACGTGAACACACACATAAACATGTATACAGAGTTACATAGAAATGCACACGTGCACCCATACACCCACACTTATATAAGAGTTGCAGAGAAATGCACACATACACCCATACATACACACAATTACACACTTATATAAGAGTTACAGAGAAATGCACACATATACAACAACCGCCATTCACCACTAAGTGGCGGTGACGTCACAATGGCGCTTGTGCCAGGCCATGTGCACCTTGAGGCCACGTGAAGTGTCGAACGCCCGTTGGCAGGAGGTCACGGGGCAGACCCAGGTGCCACGGGTCGACTGACTAAGATGAGTGGCCGATGCACCACCTGTGCCTCCTACTGTGCCAACTTGCTATGCTTTAGCCACCCGGCGGTCCGCTCCTTGTTGTGAGCGTCGCTCCTCCACCCTCTATTGTTGTTGGAGGGCGACTGCCTCCAACTGGCCAGTAGCGTCCTTCACGAGCCTCCTCCACAGAGGCCGATTTATCTTGACACCGCTGGTACCAGTCATCGGCAAGTCCACTAAGCTCCACGTCCTCCTGTACCACATCACTCCATCTCTTCTCTAGCCCGTGCCGCGCCCGTTTAGCCCCCTCGATTTGGCCGAACAAAAGCTATTTCGCCATGCGGTGGCTGGGCATGCGGGCTACATGACCCAACCAACGCAACCTTGCCTGCCGGAGGAGCTCACCGATTGGACTTTGTCCAGATCTTTCAAGAACTTGTCAGCTCCTCACACAATCCAGCCTGCAGGTTAAACCCCAGGATGGATTGTAGGCAGCCTACCCTGAATGTTTCAAACCGGCGAAGATGTTCCATTTGGGGGGTCCACGTTTCACAAGCGTAGAGAAGGGAGGGCATAACTGTGGCGAGAAGACCTGAAGCTTTGTATGGAGCGACAGACCAAGTAGCTTCCACACAGCGTTATGCAACCAATGAAAAGATATTGCTGCTCGACTGATTCGGAGTGAGACCTCTGGTGTCAAAACGGAGCTGCTCATGAGCACACTGCCCAGGTATGGGAAACTCTCCACTCTCTCCACAACTGCCCCATCACCGATTGGGAGTTGTGGGGGTGGAGTGTCCGATGGTACAAAATACCCAGGCAGGTGCTTCGTTTTGGTGGGGCTGATGGTAAGACCCACCTCTTAGTGGCACGCTCCAGTTTCAGCAGCAGCGCCTCCAACTCCTCCTCTGATTGAGCAGCAATTACCAGATAATCGGCATACATAACATACTTGAGCAATAGGGAGCCATCCCTTGACGGCACCCGGGCATCGATGAGCCTCTCATTGTATCTGTGCCAGATGGAAATTCCTCCAGTACAGCAATCGAAGACTTCACGAACTACGTGGTCGAAATAGATGTTCAATAATGTGGGAGCCAGATGACATACCTGTCGCACGCCAAGGTGAACAGGGAATGGCTTCGACTCCCAGCCACGTAGTTTTACCAGGGCCTGCTCACCATCATAAAGGTACTTAATGATCGTGAGCAGAGTCAGGGACTCTGAAAGCACGAACAACAACCCAGAGCCCAGGCCTGCTGATAGTATCATAGGCCTTGGCCATGTCATTAAAGCAGAGATGTAGGTCTTGTTGGAATTCCCTACACCTCTGCTGTAACAGACGGACAGAAAATATGGCATCTGTGCAGGACCGCCCTTTCCTGAAACCACATTGGGGCTCCGCAAGCCTCTACTCAGCGTGTCCTGAAAGGCGATGTTGAATAATAATTGGCAGGACCTTCCCGGCACATTGAGGAGTGAGATGCCCCTGTAGTTGTTACAGTCTTGGGGACCACCAGGGCATCCTTTCAATCCTGCAGAACCCGTCCAGTGGTCCACACTGTTGTTATGATGTCATGTATGGGAGTCTGTGCACAAATGCCACCCTCCCTCAGCATTTCGCTTTGGAGATCATCTCTGCCCGCTGCCTTTCCTGGTCTCAGACTCCGGATCGCCTTCAGTACTTCCTCAATATATGGTACCTCAGCCAGCCACTCACAGGGGGTGACTTCTTCCTCCGATAACTGAGGCACCGCAGCCTCAGCAGGGTCATCCCCACTTTGTGCCACGATGTTTTCCTGGACGTGAGATTTCCCCTTCCCCAGGACCTCACAGAAATGCTCAGCAAATCTGCAAACCTGTTCCTGGGGGTCGACGATTGGATCACCGTTCTTTCCCCTAATGGTGGTAATAGGTGTGGTGCGGCAGGTTACTTTTTTGATGGAATTAAAGATTGATTAGTGATCGCGGGCCACTTAGGCAGACTCCATCTCCTCAGTAACCCGCGACCACCACCCATCCTTGCAGCGCCTCACGGCTCTCAAAACCTCCGAGCGAAGGCTGCGGTAAGCCTCCTCATTCTATGATGTGGGATTCTATAGACGATGAGAAATAACCTCCTACTTCCTCGATGGTGCCAGACGGTAACGCTGTGGTGAGCAGTGCCGTGGGGGCAGGGCCAATTTAAATTGGCCATTCCCCACTGCCACCCATCGACTCAGCACTGCCCATAGACCAGGGGTGGGGAACGTCCGGCCCGCGGGCCGTATGAGGCCCGCGAAATCATTTGGTGTGGCCCTGCCAAGGCAACCACAAGCGGGACTCGAAATTCAATAAATCAAGGAGCAAACCTGGAAAAGCAGTTGCTTGTAGCAACATCATCAATATCAGCGAACATCACACGCCTCGCCAAAGAGCAGCAGTTCCAGCCATCACATTAGGTGCGAGTTATTTAAATATTTGACCAAATATAACAGGCAAATTTTTAAGTTGAAAATTTTGTATGGCCCGCGAATGATGTTATATAAATATCAAAATGGCCCTTGGCGGAAAAAAGGTTCCCCACCCCTGCCCAGAGACTCAACACTGCCCATAGAGACTCAACACTGCCCATAGACTCAACACTGCACCATAGACTCAACACTGCACCATAGACTCAACACTTCCCATAGACTCAACACTTCCCATAGACTCAACACTGCCCATAGACTCAACACTGCTCATAGACTCTTTGTTTTTTTCGGTAAAGTCACGTATAAATAAGAAATAATAAAATAACATAATAGCGTACGACGTTTTGGTTGCAACACAAGCAGCCATCATCAGGTACAGAAGAGCTAAATTTACGAGAGAGGGGAAACACATAACCTCAGATGTATACACAGACACCCAAGTAGGGGGAACTAACACAGATACAACAGGGGACACAGAGAGAGAAGCATACCAGACAAACAGGGTTTAGCAAAATTTTGGAAACCATATAAAGCAACACAGACCGTCGGTCAAAACACAATTAACGCATAGTCCGGTTGATCACGTTATTTCAAAGATTGCTAAATTGCAAGTTAAGTATGAAACTCAAAATACAGACCGCACACACACAGAGACATCCAAGTAGAGCGAACCAGCACACAGTGAAGTCGCCTTAAATAGGCAGAGAAGGTAAGGCTGAGAGACAATGGGACACAATTAGCATGAGGTATGCATGGAGCAAAGTGGGGCGCGTGCTGTCTCTGCCTGTGTGTGGGCCTTGTTGCTTCCGAGTGGATGCTGCTGCGCCCCCTTTGCTCCATGCATACCTCATGTTAATTTTGTCCCATTGTCTCTCAGCCTTACCTTCTCTGCCTATTTAAGGCGACTTCACTGTGTGCTGGTTCGCTGTACTTGGATGTCTCTGTGTGTGTGCGCGGTCTGTATTTTGAGTTTCATACTTAACTTGCAATTTAGCAATCTTTGAAATAGCGTGATCAACCGGACTATGCGTTAATTGTGTTTTGACCGATCGTCTGTGTTGCTTTATATGGTTTCCAAAATGTTGCTAAACCCTGTTTGTCTGGTATGCTTCTCTCTCTGTGTCCCCTGCTCTATCTGTGTTAGTTCCCCCTACTTGGGTGTCTGTATATACATCTGGGGTTATGTGTTTCCCCTCTCTCGTAAATTTAGCTCTTCTGTACCTGATGATGGCTGCTTGTGTTGCAACTGAAACATCGTACGCTATTATGTTATTTTATTATTTCTTATTTATACGTGACTTTACCGAAAAAAACAAAGAGTAATTCCTGCAGTCACGAAAGCTTCAAATCAAGACTGCCCATAGACTCAACACTCCCCATAGACTCAACACTGCCCATAGACTCAACACTGCCCATAGACTCAACACTACCCATAGACTCAACACTCCCCATAGACTCAACACTGCCCATAGACTCAACACTGCCCATAGACTCAACACTGCCCATAGACTCAACACTGCCCATAGACTAAACACTTCCCATAGACTAACACTGCCCATAGACTCAACACTGCCCATAGACTAACACTGCCCATAGACTCAACACTGCCCATAGACTAACAATGCCCATAGACTCAACACTGCCCATAGACTAAACACTACTATATAATCAACACTGCCCATAGACTCAATGCTACCACCCATAGACTCAACACTGCCCATAGATATTCTTGGGTCTTTAGATAAAGTCACGTAGATAGGTTCAAAGAAAATAACGAGAAATTGCTTGTGTTGTGATCGAAACGTCGTAGTTTTTTGTTATTTTTGGCAATTTTCTTTGAACCTATCTACGTGACTTCACCGAAAGACCCAATAATTCATGCAGTCACGAAAGCTTTAAGTCGAGACTGCCATAGACTCAACACTGCCATAGACTCAACACTGCCACCCATAGACTCAACACTGCCATAGACTCAACACTGCCCGTAACCTCAACACCGCAACCCATAGACTCAACACTGCTACCCATAGACTTAACACTGCCACCCATTGACTCAACACTTCCTGTAGAATCAACACTGCCCGTAGACTCAACACTGCCACCCATTGACTCAACACTGCCACCCGTAGACTCAACACTGCCCATAGACTCAACACTGCCCATAGACTCAACACTGCCCATTGACTCAACACTGCCCGTAGACTCAATACTGCCACCCATAGCCTCAACACTGCCCATACACTCAACATTGCCTATACACATAGACTAGCATTAAACATCGACTCACATTGTCCATAGACTCAACACTGCCCGTAGAATCAACACTGCCCATAGACTCAGCACTGCCCAAAGACTCAACACTGCCTGTAGACTCAGCACTCCCCATAGACTCAACACTGCCCATAGACTCAACACTGCCATAGACTCAACACTGCCCGTGGACTCAACACTGCCACCCATAGACTCAAAACTGCTACCCGTAGACTCAACACTGCCACCTATAGACTCAACACTGCCCATAGACTCAACACTGCCCATAGACTGGACACTGCCATAGACTCAACACTGCCCATAGATTCAACACTGCCCATAGACTCAGCACTGCCCATAGACTCAACACTGCCCATAGACTCAACACTGCCCATAGACTCAACACTGCCCATAGACTCAACACTGCCCATAGACTCAACACTGCCCATAGACTCAACACTGCCACCCATAGACTCAACACTGCCGTAGACTCAACACTGCCACCCATAGACTCAACACTGCAACCCATTGACTTAACACTGCCACTCATAGACTCAGCACTGCCCATAGACTCAACACTGCCCATAGACTCAACACTGCCCATAGACTCAACACTGTCCATAGACTCAGCACTGCCCATGAACTCAACAACTCAACACTGCCCATAGACTCAGCACTGCCCAAAGACTCAACACTGCCTGTAGACTCAGCACTGCCCATAGACTCAACACTACCCGTAGACTCAACACTGCCCATAGACTCAACACTGCCCATAGACTCAGGACTGCCCATGGACTCAACACTGCCCATAGACTCAGCACTACCCAAAGACTCAATACTGCCTGTAGACTTAGCACTGCCCATAGACTCAACACTGCCCATAGACTCAACACTGCCTGTAGACTCAGCACTGCCCATAGACTCAACACTGCCCATCGACTCAATACTCCCACCCATAGCCTCAACACTGCCCATACACTCAACACTGCCCATCGACTCAACACTGCCCATAGACTCAATACTCCCACCCATAGCCTCAACACTGCCCATCGACTCAACACTGCCCATAGACTCAATACTCCCACCCATAGCCTCAACACTGCCCATACACTCAACACTGCCCATACACTCAACACTGCCCATCGACTCAACACTGCCTATTGGCTCAACACTGCCCATTGACTCAACACTGCCCATAGACTCAATACTGCCACCCATAGCCTCAACACTGCCCATACACTCAACATTGCCTATACACATAGACTAGCATTACACATAGACTAACATTGTCCATAGACTCAACACTGCCCGTAGAATCAACACTGTACCATAGACTCAGCACTGCCCATTGACTCAACACTGCCCAGATTCAGCACTGCCCATAGACTCAACACTACCCGTAGACTCAACACTGCCCATAGACTCAACACTGCCCGTAGAATCAACACTGTACCATAGACTCAGCACTACCCATTGACTCAACACTGCCCAGATTCAGCACTGCCCATAGACTCAACACTGCCCATAGACTCAACACTGTCCATAGACTCAGCACTGCCCATGAACTCAACAACTCAACACTGCCCATAGACTCAGCACTGCCCAAAGACTCAACACTGCCTGTAGACTCAGCACTGCCCATAGACTCAACACTACCCGTAGACTCAACACTGCCCAGACTCAACACTGCCCATAGACTCAACACTACCCGTAGACTCAACACTGCCCAGACTCAACACTGCCCATAGACTCAACACTGCCCATAGACTCAGGACTGCCCATGGACTCAACACTGCCCATAGACGCAGCACTGCCCAAAGACTCAATACTGCCTGTAGACTTAGCACTGCCCATAGACTCAACACTGCCCATAGACTCAACACTGCCTGTAGACTCAGCACTGCCCATAGACTCAACACTGCCCATCGACTCAATACTCCCACCCATAGCCTCAACACTGCCCATACACTCAACACTGCCCATCGACTCAACACTGCCTATTGGCTCAACAATGCCCATTGACTCAACACTGCCCATAGACTCAATACTGCCACCCATAGCCTCAACACTGCCCATACACTCAACATTGCCTATACACATAGACTAGCATTACACATAGACTAACATTGTCCATAGACTCAACACTGCCCGTAGAATCAACACTGTACCATAGACTCAGCACTGCCCATTGACTCAACACTGCCCAGATTCAGCACTGCC
This sequence comes from Petromyzon marinus, assembly GCF_010993605.1. Taxonomy (NCBI): domain Eukaryota; kingdom Metazoa; phylum Chordata; class Hyperoartia; order Petromyzontiformes; family Petromyzontidae; genus Petromyzon; species Petromyzon marinus. Next base: position 947,943 of record NW_022638155.1, on the reverse strand, counting down.
CATAGACTCAACACTACCCGTAGACTCAACACTGCCCATAGACTCAACACTGCCCGTAGAATCAACACTGTACCATAGACTCAGCACTACCCATTGACTCAACACTGCCCAGATTCAGCACTGCCCATAGACTCAACACTACCCGTAGACTAACACTGCCCATAGACTCAACGCTGCCCATACACTAACAGGTATTGCGCAGAGTCTAACGTTGCACGTAAGGTTAATGATATCATTTATCGATTTTTTTAACAATCCTTATCTACAGAGCGCCTTCCACATCACAAAGTTCAAGGGCACTGCAACGTACGGTGCGAAAGAAGTTCAAAATACATACAGTACATAACATGGTAAAAATAAACATACTCGTACGATGCCAGAGAAAATATTACGGCTCAAATCATATAAATTAATCATAGAGGGTTTAACAAGTAGGCTTTCGCGAACAATATCATCCATAATAAAGGTTTTTTTGGGTTAGATCACGTAAATATCTAAATGTGTCGTTAAAACCCGCCACCACCCGACACAGCCAACTAGTAAGGGTTGTCACGTAAACAGAACGTGTCAATTCGTCACTAGTACAGCACTAGTGTATATTGTAGTGTATAGTGTCGTGTATAGTGTAGTGTATAGTAGTGTATAGTAGTGTAGTGTATAGTAGTGTAGTGTATAGTAGTGTAGTGTATAGTAGTGTAGTGTATAGTAGTGTCGTGTATAGTAGTGTAGTGTATAGTAGTGTATAGTGTAGTGTATAGTGTAGTGTATAGTAGTGTAGTGTATAGTAGTGTAGTGTATAGTAGTGTAGTGTATAGTAGTGTAGTGTATAGTGTCTTGTATAGTGTAGTGTATAGTAGTGTAGTGTATAGTAGTGTATAGTGTAGTGTATAGTGTAGTGTATAGTGTAGTGTATATAGTAGTGTATAGTAGTGTAGTGTATAGTGTATTGTATAGTAGTGTAGTGTATAGTAGTGTAGTGTATAGTAGTGTATAGTGTAGTGTATAGTGTAGTGTATAGTGTAGTGTATAGTGTATATAGTAGTGTAGTGTATAGTGGTGTAGTGTATAGTGTATTGTATAGTAGTGTAGTGTATAGTAGTGTAGTGTATAGTAGTGTATAGTAGTGTAGTGTATAGTGTATTGTATAGTAGTGTATAGTGTATTGTATAGTGTATTCTAGTACAGCACACCGGTTTGTTGGAGAGCCAAGCCACAACATTTACAATCTGAGTACGACGTTTCGCCAGTAATTACAGGTAGTTTCGTCAGGTGACAAATTTGTGGAGAAGTCCACCTGTTTCGTTCCTTATATAGAGGCGTAGATGTGGTGATCACGCTTCTGCGCTATTACGCAAAGTGGGTTACTGAATCAATGTACACATTATGCATGCACATTATGCGAGCCCTTGGATCTTGTCCTTCAAGTATATTGTGTTTATTAAAATAGCCGTACCCACGGTAATCCCTATTGAAGTATGCTGCCCTTTGTAGGCATGCATTTAAACAATTTATTAGTTCATGATTCGCTTCCACGCAGCACTAAGGCGGTAGCTATCCAAACGGTTAAAATTATTTTTATTTCTTTCAATTTCGATAGATTATCTAATTAGTCTTGGCCAGTAGTAGCTAGTTTTGCACAGAACTTCAACATTATTAAAATCAATTGAGTGTCCTTGTTGGCACGCGTGTTCTGCTACTGCTGACAGTTGTATTTGGGAGAATTTAATATTTTTCTGATGTTCTTTTAGTCTCGTGCTGATCATTCGTCCTGTTTGCCCAACATAACATTTGCCACACGTGCAGTGTTGATAGCATCAATAATACATCTTTTGTACCAGATATTTATTTTTGTATTTTATGTACCGTACCAAATCTGACTCGGATGTTTTGTTTTTCCAAACATCTGGCTAGTTTATCAGTTACTCCCGCAATGTACGGTGTTTTGATTGTTTTAACTACTTGGGCAGTTTCAACGCTCGTGTTATTTGACTTGATTTTGGCATTCAATGCCTTGTTGATTTGTGTATCATTGTAACCGTTCATTTGCAGCGCTTCTTTAACATGTTGAATTTCACTTCTCAGACTGTCACCATCTGACAGTTTCTTAGCTCGGTGAATGAGCATCTTGATAAGAGAACATTTCTGTGCGGGGTTATGGTGTGACTCTGCATTCAGATAGGCGTCAGCATGCGTTTTCTTTCGGTAAAAACTGCTATTTTTAGACGGGGCCCAACCATCCACAGCTCTCTCCTGGAAACTGATAGCAGCAGCGAAACACTCTAAACGTGTGACATTGATTCTAAATGCCGAGGGAAAAACTGGAGGACCTGGAGACAAATCCACATAACCGTGGGGGAGAGAGAGAGAGAGACACGCAAACTACAAATGTATCGGTGTCAGGCTCGGGATCGAACCCACGACCTCCTGTATACCACGCGAGGTAGTTCACATCTCGCCACCGTGGCAGCCATCCGCACCATGGCTGGCTTGGCATGGCTCGGTTGCACCGGTGAGGCATTTGCCTCTGTAGTCGCAGGTCATCGTCGCCGGTGGTCGCGCGCCGACCCAAAACCTCTCCGTCGTTGCCCCTCAGGTCGCGATGCCGCCGCCGCCAGCAGCGCTCCAGTTGGCCGCCATCGCCGCCTTCCTGGTGGCGTCCGCGAGCCCCAGCTACTACCCGGACGCCTCCAGTCCCGTGCTGTCCGCGGGCGTCCAGTCGCAGTTCTCGGTTGCGGGGGGGAGGTCCCCCCAGACGTTCGTGAAGCAGGCGACATACGCAGGGGTGGGGGGGGGTCGGGCAGGGGCGGTGGGGGCAGTGGGGGTGGGCGGGCTGGGCCCCCACCCACCTCTGGGCGCCCTCCCACCGAAGGGTAAACTCAAGGACAAGTGGATCGGTGAGAACGAATGCGATCGGTGATGCGGCATCGTGGGAGCGATGAAGCATCATCAGCATCAGCAGCAACAACAGTGTCGTCAATGTCACCACCACTGTCACCATCACCACTTCCATCATTATCACTATCACCACCATCACCACTACTATCGCCACTATCATCGCCACCATCGCCACCACTACTATCATTATCACTGTTAGCACCGGCACAGCACACGGAAGATGCCTTCACACGACCTCCTCTTGATACCAAGATTCAGGACGGTCAAGGCGATGCGCCGCTTCTCGGTGGCTGCCCCAACAGTCTGGAACGCCATCCCTCTGCACATTTGCAGCATCGCCTCCACAGCCACGCATCCGAGTGACTCTGAGCTTGGCTCCACGCCTCTGAGTTGCGGCCGTTACGTCCGCAAATTTGCGCACGTTACAAATTGCATTTTTACTATCATCACCACCATCACCACTACTATCACTATCACCACCACCACAACCACGAACACCACCACTACAACCACCATCACCATGATCACCATTTGGATAAGCTAAGATTTTCATCACCACCACCAGCAGCACAACCATCACCACCACCACCAACAACCCTTAACACCACCACCACCACCCCTCTGCTCTCCTCCCTCCACAGAAGTTCCGGTCGTTCTCCAGCCAGGCCCCCGGGGTTTAAAAGGCCCCCCCGGAAAGCCAGGCCTCCCAGGCCTCCCAGGAGTCGGCCAGGCCGGCCCTCCAGGCCCCACGGGTCCCCCAGGGGCCCCTGGGACCCCCGGCCTCCCCTCACTGGGGACCCAAGGACATCCGGGTCTCGTTGGTCCTCCCGGTGTAGCCGGCCCCAAAGGTCCAGACGGAGCTCCGGGACGTGCCGGCACCCCCGGCCCGAAGGGCCACCAGGGCCTGCCGGGGCCCAAGGGGGACAAGGGAGAGGGCGCGGAGGGGTCCCCAGGCGTGCCAGGGCTGCAGGGGCCCCCCGGCGTGGAGGGGGCCCCGGGAATCGGGGTCCCGGGAAGAGACGGCGTCGATGGGGCCAAGGGGCACGAGGGCCAGCCCGGCGTGAAGGGGGAGCAGGGAAACCACGGGCCCCCGGGGCAGCCCGGCCTGCCGGGGCCGCTAGGGCTCCCTGGGATGGGCAGCCCGGGGAGGGACGGCACCCCGGGGCGGCCGGGAGAGAAGGGCAGTCAGGGCCTCCGGGGGAAACCGGGCCTGCCTGGCAGGCTCCCGCCCGGTGCGAAGGGCGACCGCGGCGAGTCCGGGCCGCCCGGCCTGAAGGGCCCCGAGGGCCACGTGGGGCCCAAGGGGGAGCCGGGGCTCAACGGGCCCCCGGGGTTGCCTGGGGTGGACGGCCTCACCGGAGAACGGGGGGCCCCGGGCCTACCCGGACCGCCTGGCGACGGGGGGCCCGTCGGAGCTCCGGGCGGGGACGGCGCGCCCGGCGATCGGGGCCCCGCCGGGGAGGCCGGTAGGCCGGGCCCCAAGGGGGACGCCGGACACAAGGGCCTCACGGGTCCCAAGGGCCCCGCGGGCCCCGGCGGACCCCAGGGCGAACGCGGCCCCAAAGGGTGGCCCGGAAGCAAGGGGCACGCGGGCTCCCCGGGGCCGCAGGGACCGCAGGGGGTGTGCGAGTGCGGCCGGCAGGACGGAGCCTCCGTCGGTGCCCCCGGTCCGCCCGGGCCGCCCGGCCCCCCGGGGCCGCCCGCGACCTACCAGCCGCCGCCCGGCGGCCACGAGCTCCTGGGCGACCTCCAGGGGCGAACGATGCCACTCCGACCGGGCGGGGGGTTCAACGGGGAGGCCGATCCGGGCCCGGCGCTCGGAGGCGGTGTGGCCTACCGGCTGGAGCCTGCCACCTCCCGCGGCCCTCCCGACTCGCCGCCCGGCCCCGCCGGCATGAAGTTCCCCATTCTGGCCAAGGTGGCGAAGAAAACGGTGGGCGTCAAGGAGCACCACGTCCACCACCACCACTACATGAGCGCCGTCAAGGTTCCCGTCCTGCCCTTTGCTCCCTTCCCCGATCAGCAGCAGCAGCAGATGCAGCAGCAGCAGCAGCAACAGCAGCAGCAGCAGATGCAGGTCCAGTTTCACACTCAGCAGCAGCACCAGCAGCAGCACCAGCAGCAGCAGCAGCACCAGCAGATACCGCCACAGCAGCAGCAGCCGGCCCGGTCGGCGTTCTCCGTCCGCCTGTCGGAGGCGTACCCACCGGCGGGGAGTCCGATAGTCTTCGACGAGGTCTTCTACAACGGCGAGGGCGCCTACGACGTGGCGAGCGGCGTGTTCACGTGCCACATCGGCGGCCTCTACTACGTCTCCTACAGCTTCCACGTGCGGGGCAGCCGCGCCTGGGTGGCGCTCTTCCGCAACGGCGAGCCGGTGCTCTTCACGTACGACGACGGAGATGGCGGCGGCGGCGGCGACGGAGCTGCCGGCGTCGGCGGAGCGGACGGCGGGGACGGGGTTGGTGACGGCGGCGGAGGCAACAACGGCGGAGGGAACGGCGGCAACGGCGGAGGGAACGGCAGCGGCGGAGGAAGAGGAGGGATGGTTGACCACGCGTCGGGAGCCGTGGCCCTGCCTCTGGTGGCGGGCGACCGCCTCTGGCTGCAGATCCCCTCGGAGGAGGCGGCGGCGCTGTACGCGGCCGAGCACGTGCACGCCGCCTTCACCGCATTCATGGTGTTCCCCCTGTGAGCGGGGAGGCGGGGCGGGAGGAGGAGGGGCAGTAGGAGGAGGGGAGGGAGGAGGAGGATGGGCAGTAGGAGGAGGAGGAAGCGGAGGGAAATGCCGGTGGTAATGACGGTGGTGGTGGTGGTGAGGATATTAGAGGGGCCGGAAGGTTGCGCGAATTGATTTGATTTAGCGGATTAAATGAGGGGAAGGTCGACGGACGGATGGACACGCGGACAGAGACACGCGGACAGAGACACGCGGACAGAGACACGCGGACAGAGACACGCGGACAGAGACACGCGGACAGAGACACGCGGACAGAGACACGCGGACAGAGACACGCGGACAGAGACATTCAACAGACGGGCGAACGATGATTTTGCCAGAGAGATAGACGGACGGATTGACGAATTGGTGCGTTCAGCCTCCTGGCTCCGGTGAACAACAGTCGCAAAGACGCAGAAACGCAAACGCACACAGGCACACACACTCATACACAAAGACAAAGATCCTCTGTATAGCCTTAACAGATTGTTGGGGCAAGTGCTGTTTGCGAGCACCTATGGAGGCCAGCACCACGCCCGGCAGCCTTTGCCTCCCGAATGGCGACATTTTTTAAGCACAGCAGCAGGTACTCATTAAGACTGAGTCGACCTAGGAGAGGCCCAGAACAGGTTCAGATCAACGTCACTGCTGGTGTCGGCCGTGAGCGGGAATCGAACTCGGGTCGCCAGGTTTGTAGCGCAGCGTAGCGCTAACAACTACACTACCACTTCTCACAGGCACACACTCACACAGGCACACACACAAAGGCACAGGCACACAACAACAACCGCCATTTGCCACTAAGTGGTGATGACGTCACCACGACGCTTGTGCCAGGCCATGTGCACCTTAAGGCCACGTGAAGTGTCAAACGCCCGCTGGCAGGAGGTCACGGGGCAGACCCAGGTGCCACGGGTCGACTGACTGAGATGACCGAGATGGCTGGCTGACGCGGGGCTCCGCTCGTTGTTGTGAGCATCGCTCCTCCGCCCTCCATTGTTGTTGGAGGGCGACTGCCTCCAACTGCCCAGTAGCGTCTTTCACGAGCCTCCTCCACAGAGGCCGATCTTTACACCGCTGGTACCAGTCATCGGCAAGTCCACTCAGCTCCACGTCCTCCTGTAGCACATCACTCCATCTCTTCTCTAGCCCATGCCGCGCCCGCTTAGCCCCCTCAATCCGGCCCAACGAAAGCTGTTTAGGCATGCGGTGGCTGGGCATGCAGGCTACATGACCCAGCCAACGCAGCCTTGCCTGCCGGAGGAGCTCACCGATGGGACTTTGCCCAGATTTTTCAAGGATTTGTGAGCTCCTCACACAATCCAGCCTGGTTAAACCCAGGATAGAGCGTAGTCAGGCCAGCCTAAATTTTTCTAACTGGCGAAGATGCTCCATTAGGGGGGTCCATGTTTCGCAAGCGTAGAGAAGGGAGGGAATGACCGTGGCCGAGAAGACCTGAAGCTTCATGCGGAGCGACAGACCAGGTAGCTTACACACAGCGTTACACAACCGATGAAAATATATTGCCGCTCGACTGATTAGGAGTGAGACCTCTGCTGTTTAACCGGAGCCGGTCATGAGCACACTGCCGAGGTATGAGAAACTCTCCACTCTCTCCACAACTGCCCCATCACCGATTGGGAGTTGTGGGGATGGAGTGTCCGATGGTACAAAATACCCAGGCAGGTGCTTAGTTTTGGTGGGGCTGATGGTAAGGCCCCACCTCTTAGTGACACGCTCCAGTTTCAGCAGCAGCGTCTCCAACTCCTCCTCTGAATGAGCAGCAATTACCAAATCATCGGCATACATAACATGGTTGAGCAATAGGTAGCCATCCCTTGACCGCACCGGGGCATCGATCAGCCTCCCATTATATCTGTACCAAATGGTACAGAGATAATGGCTTCACGAACCACGTGGTCAAAATAGAAGTTACATAATGTGGGAGCCAGAGGACATCCCTGTCGCACCCCAAGGTGTACAGGAAATTCCTCTGACTCCCGGCCACGTAGTTTTACCTGGGCCAGCTCACCATCATGAAGCTCCTTAATGATCGTGAGCAGAGGGTCAGGGACTCCAAAAGCCCGAAGAACAACCCAGAGGCCAGGCCTACTGATGGTATCATAGGCCTTGACCAGGTCAATAAAGCAGAGATGTAGGTTTTGTAGGAATTCCCAACACCTCTGCTGTAGCAGACGGACAGAAAATATGGCATCTGTGCAGGACCGCCCTTCCCTGAAACCGCATTAGGGCTCCGCAAGCCTCTCCTCAGCGTGCCTAGCAAGGCGATATTGAATAATCTTTGCCAGGACCTTTCCCGGCACACTGAGGAGTGAGATGTCCCGGTAGTTGTTACAGTCTGTGCAGTCCCCCTTCTTAAAGAGGGGGCCCACCAGGACATCCTTCCAATCCTGCGGAACCCGTCCAGTTGTCCAGACTGTTGTTATGATGTCATGTAGGGCAGTCTGCTCACAAACGCCACCCTCCCTTAGCATTTTGCTTGGTAGATCATCTCTGCCCGGTGCCTTTCCTGGTCTCAGACTCCGGATTGCCTTCAGTACTTCCTCAACAGATGGCACCTCAACCAGCCATTCACAGAGGGTGATGTCCTCCTCCAATATTTGACGCACCGCAGCCTTAGCAGGGTCATCCCCACTTTGTGCCACGATCTTTTCCTGGTTGAGGGATTTCCCCTCCCCCAGGACCTCACAGAAATGCTCAGCAAATCTGCAAACCTGTTCCTGGGGGTCGGAGATTGGATTGCCATGTTTTCCCCTAATGATGGTAATAGGTGTGGCACTGCAGGTTACTTATTTGATGGAGTTAAATAGGGATTTGTGATAACGGGCCTCAGAAACCCGAGACCACCACCCATCCTTGCAGTGCCTTACGACTCTCCGAACCTCCGAGCGAAGGCTGCGGTAAGCCTCCTAATTCCCTGACGTGGGTTTCTGTAGACGATTAGAGTGGGCCTGTCGCTTTTTCTCAACCATCCTAAACACATCTTCTGTCAGCAAGGGTCTCTGGGGAGGTCTGAACCGCGTACCCAAAGCAGCCATTGCAGCTGCATGAGTCACAGTCCTAAACCTCGACCATTTACCCTCGACATGAGGAGGAGTGGGGGACGATGCCAACCCCAGCAGCAAGCGATGATTAAATTATCACTTGTAACTTTCATCAGCTAGCTGAGACCAGGCCACCTTAGGTGGGAATGGGGTCCTGGGTGTACACCCACCACCGGAGTGAAATAACTGCAGATGCATCTTACAGATGACTAGTCGATCGTCAGAGGGCAGATCAGCTCCACGGTAGGTCCTGGTGTCAAGGACAGGCTCGTCCGTCACTATGTAGTCCAGCAGATGTTCTGGCTTGGACCCGGCATGCATCCATGATGTTGTGTGGATGCGCCGATGCCGTAACAACGTATTGGTAATTATGAGCCCATGGGCTGCACAAAAATCTAAAAGCCTCCTACCGTTGTTATTGAGCTGATCTGGCCCCCAATCACTCCTGACCAGGTGCCAGCATCATGACCAACTCGGGCATTGAAGTCACCCAACAAGATGACTCTATCCTGAGGGGGCACTTTAGCCAGCACCTGTGCCAGGAGGTCATAGAATGCATCTGACTCATCGGCCTTGCCTGCATCCCTCCACGGATGTTCGTCTTCGGTGGGGGCATAAGTAACCACGACCACCACTCTTCGCCTCCGGTTCATGTGAAGGCGAGCCCAAAGTAGCCTAGGGCTTACAGCTTCCCACACCTCACCGCCACGCTTCCACGCCCCCTTCATTCTTTTGTTCAGAAGGAGAGCCACACCCTGTTGTTTGGCAGTCTGCTGCCCCGAGTAGAGGACTGTCCACCCCTCATGGTGGCAGGAGCCAGAGCCGGTCCACCGGACCTCCTGAATGCCACAGAGATCCAGGCGGTACCAGTCCAGCTCCCGACAGAAAAGTGACAGCCTCTCCTCCGCAGTGAGCGTTCGAACATTCCACGTGGCCATCCGTAGTGGCTTTTCGTTGTTTCTGGAGGAGCCCCAAGGGTAAAGATTCAATCTCCTGGCTCCGCCAATTGGGGTTTGGCCAGGAGACATCATAGATGCATGTCCCCCCGGGGCCTCCGGCACAAGCTTATTAGTTAGATATTTTAGTCGTGGTTTAGTGGTAATTAATTGAAGGTGGAGGGGTTACCAGCCCTTTGCACCTGTCCAGAGCCCCCATTTAGCCACTGTGGTGGTCACAGACTCCATGACGGGAGAAGCCAAAAGGAACTGGTTTTCCCCCCCATAGCACTGTCCACGACAGCGTTGCCCGTCCGGCACCGCGAGGAGGTAGGGGGTTGTGATGCCGCACACAGGCACACACAGGCACACACACACAGGCACACACACAGACACACAGGCACACAGGCACACACACACAGGCACACACATACAGGCACACACAGGCACACACACAGGCACACAGGCACACACACACAGGCACACAAACAGGCACACAGGCAACAACAACCGCCATTCGCCACTAAGTGGCGGCCACGTCACCACGACGCTTGTGCCAGGCCATTTGCACCTTGAGGCCACGTTTAGTGTCAAACGCCCGCGGGCAGGAGGTCACGGGGCAGACCCAGGTGCCGCGGGTCGACTGACTGAGATGACTGGCTGGTGCACCACCTGTGCCCCCTACTGTGCCAACCTGCTGTGCTTTAGCCACCCGGCGCTCCGTTCGTTGTTTTGAGCGTCGCTCCTCCGCCCTCCGTTGTTGTTGGAGGGCGACTGCCTCCAACTGCCCCGTAGCGTCCTTCACGAGCCTCCTCCACAGAGGCCGATCTTGACACCGCTGGTACCAGTCATCGGCAAGTCCACTCAGCTCCACGTCCTCCTGTACCACATCACTCCATCTCTTCTCCAGCCCGTGCCGCGCCCGTTTAGCCCCCTCGATCCGGCCGAACAAAAGCTGTTTTGGCATGCGGTGGCTGGGCATGCGGGCTACATGGCCCAGCCAACGCAGCCTTGCCTACCGGAGGACCTCACCGATGGTACCTTGCCCAGATCTTTCAAGGATTTGTGAGCTCCTCACACAATCCAGCCTGGTTAAACCCAGGATGGATCGTAGGCAGGCCAGCTTAAATGTTTCCAACCGGCGAAGATGCTCCATTAAGGGGGTCCACGTTTTGCAAGCGTAGAGAAGGGAGGGAATGACCGTGGCCGAGATGACCTGAAGCTTAGTGCGGAGCGACAGACCAGGTGGCTTCCACACAGCGTTACGCAACCGATGAAAAGATATTGCCGCTCGACTGATTCGGAGTGAGACCTCTGCTGTTAAACTGGAGACGGTCATAAGCACACTGCCCAGGTATGGGAAACTCTCCACTCTCTCCACAACTGCCCCATCACCGATTGGGAGTTGTGGGGGTGGAGTGTCCGATGGTACAAAATACCCAGGCAGGTGCTCAGTTTTGGTGGGGCTGATGGTAAGGCCCCATCTCTTAGTGGCATGCTGCAGTCTCAGCAGCAGCGTCTCCAACTCCTCCTCTGAATGAGCAGCTATTACCAAATCATCGGCATCCATAACGTGGTTGAGCAATTAGGGGCCATCCCTTGACCGCACCCGGGCATCGATCAGCCTCCCATTATATCTGTACCAAATGGAGATTCCTCCAGTACATCTATTGAAGGCTTCACGAACTACGTGGTCAAAATAGATGTTAAATAATGTGGGAGCCAGAGGACATCCCTGTCGCACCCCACGGTGTACAGGGAATGGCTCTGACTCCCAACCACGTAGTTTTACCCGGGCCCGCTCACCATCATGAGCAAAAGCACGAAGAACAACCCAGAGCCCAGGCCTACTGATGGTATAATGGGCCTTGACCAGGTCAATAAAGCAGAGATGTAGGTCTTGTTGGAATTCCCTACACCTCTGCTGTAGCAGACGGACAGAAAATATGGCATCTGTGCAGGACCACCCTTTCCTGAAACCACATTGGGGCTCTGCAAGCCTCTCCTCAGCGTGCCTGGCAAGGTGATGTTGAATAATCCTTGCCAGCACCTTTCCCGGCACACTGAGGAGTGAGATGCCCCTGTAGTTGTTACAGTCTGTGCCGTCCCCCTTCTTAAAATAGCTCTGTCCACGACAGCGTTGCCCGTCTGGCACCGCGAGGAGGTAGGGGGTTGTTTTGCCGCACACAGGCACACACAGGCACACACAGGCACGCACACAGGCACACAGACACACACAGGCACGCACACAGGCACACAGACACACACTCACAGGCACACACACAATCACATACAGGCACACACACAGGCACACAGGCACACACACACAGGCACACAGGCACACACACAGGCACACACACAGGCACACACAGGCACACACACACACAGGCACACACACACAGGCACACAGGCAGGTCATACCCCGATTTACTCCCAGGATGCGTCCCTGAAAAGCAGAACGTCAGTGAAAAATACTCGCATCGAAGCAAAGAGATGGGATGGTGGATCGTAGAATGGTACAGATCCTACTACTACTCGTAGTATCGTGGCAAACAATCTACTCGTACTCTTTGGTTATTTCGGTAAAGTGACGTAGGTATAAAAAGTAATAGATCACGACGTTTAGATTGCAACACAAGCAATCGTCATCAGGTGAGACAACCACAGCAAGAGAACTGCTGAGGTAGGAGTTTACTTGCTGTGGTTGTCTCACCTGATGATGATTGCTTGTGTTGCGATCGAAACGTCGTGATCTAGTATTTGTTTACCTACGTGATGACTTCACCAAAATAACCAAAGAGTTTGGATTCCTGCAGTCACGAAAGCTTCAAATCAAGATTGAACCTACTACTCGTAGTAGGTACTACTTTTAGTAGGGAGACAAAGGCGGCCGGGCGTGGTGTTAGTAGTAGGTACTAGTAAGTACTACTAGCAGTAGGTATTACTACTAGTAGTAGTGGGTACCAGTAGTAGGTACAACTACTGGTGGATCGTAGTGTGGTACAAGACCTGAACAGAGGATGCTCAGTAGCCCAACGCGCGTCAAAGCGGCACAACCATCGGTGTGAAAACGAAGTGTATATTATAGACACATTAAAATATATTACCTTGCCTCTTCTACTACGTGTGTCATTGTGATGAGTAGTAGTTGTTTATCGTTTAAAAGTCGTATTAAACAAAAAGTAGTCGCCGCAAATATGCTTTGCGGGGGGAGAGACTGAATGTCGATCAGTTTGAGTTATAAAAGAGATAGGAATCTGGATGTTTACCCTTTGTGGCGATAAAACAACAGGAATTCATCCGGCCATGGATGAACTCGTCCGTCTGAACGGGGCTCGTAGCTATCCGTGGTGCTAAAGTTGAGGGTAAGAATCCACCCATTTTTTCGCCATATAGCATTGTGATATATAACGACTTATTGTTGGTAGCTTAGCTGATTGTAGAATATATATAGTTTATTGATTACATTGAGGTAGTTTATATTTTAGTTTTTTATTGGTTTACTATATAGTATTCATTATATAGGGTAGTGTATACCCAGTTACTGTTAATAGCTCAGCTTATTGAAGAATATATTGAGTACATTTATAATATTGATGTAATTTAGACTTAGGTTTTTTCACATCGGTTTACTATATGATAGTCGAGTTGTGGCAGCCCCTTTGGCGTCCATGTACTAGGTGCCTCTGTAGATGTGTAGGCTTTGACTTTAACATAGCTATTTCTATGACCAGTCACAAGCTAATCCCTCAGCTATTTCAATGCTAAATTATCCTGTTTGATTTGTACTAGGTGCCTCTGTAGATGTGTAGGCTTTGACTTTAACACAGCTATTTCTATGACCAGTCACAAGCTAATCCCTCAGCTATTTCAATGCTAAACTATCCTGTTTGATTTGTACTAGGTGCCTCTGTGGATGTGTAGGCTTTGACTTTAACATAGCTATTTCTATGACCAGTCACAAGCTAATCCCTCAGTTATTTCAATGCTAAATTCTCCTGTTTGATTTATACTAGGTGCCTCTGTGGATGTGTAGGCTTTGACTTTAACATAGCCATTTCTGTGACCAGTCACAAGCTAATCACTCAGCTATTTCAATGCTAAATTATCCTGTTTGATTTGTACTTAGTGCCTTTGTAGATGTGTAGGCTTTGACTTTAACATAGCTATTTCTATGACCAGTCACAAGCTAATCCCTCAGTTATTTCAATGCTAAATTAACCTGTTTGATTTATACTAGATGCCTCTGTGTATGTGTAGGCTTTGACTTTAACATAGCCATTTCTGTGACCAGTCACAAGCTAATCACTCAGCTATTTCAATGCTAAATTATCCTGTTTGATTTGTACTAGGTGCCTCTGTAGATGTGTAGGCTTTGACTTTAACATAACTATTTCTATGACCAGTCACAAGCTAATCCCTCAGTTATTTCAATGCTAAATTCTCCTGTTTGATTTGTACTAGGTGCCTCTGTGGATGTGTAGGCTTTGACTTTAGCATAGCCATTTCTGTGAACAGTCACAAGCTAATCACTCAGCTATTTCAATGCTAAATTCTCCTTTTTGATTTGTACTAGGTGCCTCTGTGGATGTGTTGGCTTTGACTTTAACATAACTATTTCTATGACCAGTCACAAGCTAACCCCTCAGTTATTTTAATGCTAAATTCTCCTGTTTGATTTGTACTAGGTGCCTCTGTGGATGTGTAGGCTTTGACTTTAACATAACTATTTCTATGACCAGTCACAAGCTAATCCCTCAGTTATTTCAATGCTAAATTCTCCTGTTTGATTTGTACTAGGTGCCTCTGTGGATGTGTAGGCTTTGACTTTAACATAACTATTTCTATGACCAGTCACAAGCTAATCGCTCAGTTATTTCAATGCTAAATTCTCCTGTTTGATTTGTACTAGGTGCCTCTGTGGATGTGTAGGCTTTGACTTTAACATAGCCATTTCTGTGACCAGTCATAAGCTAATCACTCAGCCATTTCAATGCTAAATTCTACGCTAATTCCTTTGTCAAGGCGCTCTGTTTCTTCTCACACCGCTTAAAGGTCGCGGTCTGAGCTTGGCTGTGTTCGCTCCAGCGCTGTCCTCCAGACAGTCTCGTCCCTTCACCTGATGAAGGCCGCTTGTGTTGTGGCCGAAACGTCGTGAGAATTTTATTGTGTTATTTTATTTTATTAATCTATTATTTTATTCTCATTCTACGTGACTTTACCGAAAGAACCAAAGAACATGAATTGTGTTAAGTTGTTCAAACACAATATAGAACACCTTTAGCAATGAGTCATCAGGTTACTGCGTTCACCACGCAGGGGACTTGTGATGAACATGCAGACAAACGTGGCTCTGATAGTGCACTATAACATTATAGTGACATTATTATTAAATACAATGCCAAATAACATTATAGTGACATAATTATTAAATACAATGCACTATAACATTATAGTGACATTATTAAATACAATGCCATATAACATTATAGTGACAGTATTAAAGATAATGCCATATAACATTACAGTTACATTATTATTAAAGAAAATGCCATGTTTGTCGTTTTTTTTAATCGATGAACGATAATCGATGTTCGATAATCGATTATCGCTAATATAATCGATGGTCGATAATCGATGATCGACTGAAGATTTGTAATCCTCCTCCCGTCGAGGCTCGAGCGTCAACCCTTGGGCGTGACGTGGTGCTGACGTCACAGCGGTGACGCGTGAAGAAAATGGAGTGACGTCATCACCACACGTGCCCCCGAAAGTGAATCGATCGAGAGTTGTTGTTGTTGTTGTCGTTGTTGTTGTTATCTTCTTCTTCGTCTGTCGCGTTGGGTAAACAGCAACGTGTCGCAAGGGCCCATAGACTCAGCACTGCCACCCACAGACTCAACACTGCCACCCATAGACTCAACACTGCTACCCATAGACTCAACACTGCCACCCACAGACTCAGCACTGCCACCCATAGACTCAGCACTGCCACCCATAGACTCAGCACTGCCACCCATAGACTCAACACTGCTACCCATAGACTCAACACTGCCACTTATAGACTCAGCACTGCCACCCATAGACTCAGCACTGCCACCCACAGACTCAACACTGCCACCCACAGACTCAACACTGCCACCCACAGACTCAACACTGCCACCCATAGACTCAACACTGCCACCCACAGACTCAACACTGCCACCCATAGACTCAACACTGCTACCCACAGACTCAGCACAGAACCATAGACTCAACACTGCCACGCACAGACTCAACACTGCTACCCATAGACTCAACACTGCTACCACAGACTCAACACTGCTACCCATAGACTCAACACTGCTACCTATAGACTCAACACTGCCCATAGACTCAGCACTGCACCACAGACTCAACACTGCCACCCACAGACTCAACACTGCCACCCATAGACTCAGCACTGCTACCCATAGACACAGCACTGCTACCCATAGACTCAACACTGCCACCCATAGACTCAACACTGCTACCCATAGACTCAGCACTGCACCACAGACTCAACACTGCCACCCATAGACTCAACACTGCTACCCATAGACTCAACACTGCCACCCACAGACTCAACACTGCTACCCATAGACTCAACACTGCCACCCACAGACTCAACACTGCTACCACAGACTCAACACTGCCACGCACAGACTCAACACTGCTACCCATAGACTCAACACTGCTACCACAGACTCAACACTGCTACCCATAGACTCAACACTGCTACCTATAGACTCAACACTGCCCATAGACTCAGCACTGCACCACAGACTCAACACTGCCACCCACAGACTCAACACTGCCACCCATAGACTCAGCACTGCTACCCATAGACACAGCACTGCTACCCATAGACTCAACACTGCCACCCATAGACTCAACACTGCTACCCATAGACTCAGCACTGCACCACAGACTCAACACTGCCACCCATAGACTCAACACTGCCACCCACAGACTCAACACTGCCACCCATAGACTCAACACTGCCACCCACAGACTCAACACTGCCACCCATAGACTCAACACTGCTACCCACAGACTCAGCACAGAACCATAGACTCAACACTGCTACCGATAGACTCAACACTGCTACCACAGACTCAACACTGCTACCCATAGACTCAACACTGCCACCCACAGACTCAACACTGCTACCCATAGACTCAACACTGCCACCCACAGACTCAACACTGCTACCACAGACTCAACACTGCCACCCACAGACTCAACACTGCTACCCATAGACTCAACACTGCTATCACAGACTCAACACTGCTACCCATAGACTCAACACTGCTACCTATAGACTCAACACTGCCCATAGACTCAGCACTGCACCACAGACTCAACACTGCCACCCACAGACTCAACACTGCCACCCATAGACTCAGCACTGCTACCCATAGACACAGCACTGCTACCCATAGACTCAACACTGCCACCCATAGACTCAACACTGCTACCCATAGACTCAGCACTGCACCACAGACTCAACACTGCCACCCATAGACTCAACACTGCCACCCACAGACTCAACACTGCCACCCATAGACTCAACACTGCCACCCACAGACTCAACACTGCCACCCATAGACTCAGCACTGCTACCCATAGACACAGCACTGCTACCCATAGACTCAACACTGCCACCCATAGACTCAACACTGCTACCCATAGACTCAGCACTGCACCACAGACTCAACACTGCCACCCATAGACTCAACACTGCCACCCACAGACTCAACACTGCCACCCATAGACTCAACACTGCCACCCACAGACTCAACACTGCCACCCATAGACTCAACACTGCTACCCACAGACTCAGCACAGAACCATAGACTCAACACTGCTACCGATAGACTCAACACTGCTACCACAGACTCAACACTGCTACCCATAGACTCAACACTGCCACCCACAGACTCAACACTGCTACCCATAGACTCAACACTGCCACCCACAGACTCAACACTGCTACCACAGACTCAACACTGCCACCCACAGACTCAACACTGCTACCCATAGACTCAACACTGCTATCACAGACTCAACACTGCTACCCATAGACTCAACACTGCTACCTATAGACTCAACACTGCCCATAGACTCAGCACTGCACCACAGACTCAACACTGCCACCCACAGACTCAACACTGCCACCCATAGACTCAGCACTGCTACCCATAGACACAGCACTGCTACCCATAGACTCAACACTGCCACCCATAGACTCAACACTGCTACCCATAGACTCAGCACTGCACCACAGACTCAACACTGCCACCCATAGACTCAACACTGCCACCCACAGACTCAACACTGCCACCCATAGACTCAACACTGCCACCCACAGACTCAACACTGCCACCCATAGACTCAACACTGCTACCCACAGACTCAGCACAGAACCATAGACTCAACACTGCTACCGATAGACTCAACACTGCTACCACAGACTCAACACTGCTACCCATAGACTCAACACTGCCACCCACAGACTCAACACTGCTACCCATAGACTCAACACTGCCACCCACAGACTCAACACTGCTACCACAGACTCAACACTGCCACCCACAGACTCAACACTGCTACCCATAGACTCAACACTGCTATCACAGACTCAACACTGCTACCCATAGACTCAACACTGCTACCTATAGACTCAACACTGCCCATATACTCAGCACTGCACCACAGACTCAACACTGCTACCGATAGACTCAACACTGCTACCACAGACTCAACACTGCTACCCATAGACTCAACACTGCCACCCACAGACTCAACACTGCTACCCATAGACTCAACACTGCCACCCACAGACTCAACACTGCTACCACAGACTCAACACTGCCACCCACAGACTCAACACTGCTACCCATAGACTCAACACTGCTATCACAGACTCAACACTGCTATCCATAGACTCAACACTGCTACCTATAGACTCAACACCGCCCATAGACTCAGCACTGCACCACAGACTCAACACTGCCACCCACAGACTCAACACTGCCACCCATAGACTCAGCACTGCTACCCATAGACACAGCACTGCTACCCATAGACTCAGCACTGCACCACAGACTCAACACTGCCACCCATAGACTCAACACTGCTACCCATAGACTCAACACTGCCACCCATAGACTCAACACTGCTACCCATAGACTCAGCACTGCACCACAGACTCAGCACTGCTACCCATAGACTCAGCACTGCCACCCACAGACTCAACACTGCCACCCACAGACTCAACACTGCTACCCATAGACTCAACACTGCCCATAGACTCAGCACTGCACCACAGACTCAACACTGCCACCCACAGACTCAACACTGCCACCCATAGACTCAACACTGCTACCCATAGACTCAGCACTGCTACCCATAGACTCAACACTGCTACCCATAGACTCAACGCTGCTACCCATAGACTCTGCACTGCCACCCATAGACTCAACACTGCTACCCACAGACTCAACACTGCCACCCACAGACTCAACACTGCCACCCATAGACTCAACACTGCCACCCACAGACTCAACACTGCCACCCACAGACTCAACACTGCCACCCAGAGACTCAACACTGCTGCCCATAGACTCAGCACTGCACCACAGACTCAACACTGCCTGTAGACCCATCATTGCCCATAGACTCAACACTGCGCATATACTCTACACTGCCCATAGACTCTGCACTGCACCGCAGACTCATCACTGACCATAGACTCATCACTGCCCATAGACTCTGCACTGCCCATAGACACCACTGCCCATACACTCAACACTGGCCGTAGACTCAACACTACCCATAGTTACGGTTGGAATCGAACCCACGTCCTGCATACCATGCGAGGTAGTTGACATTTCATCAGGGTCGGAATCAAACTGATGTTAGCGAGCGCCTATGCAGGCGCCCACAGCACACGAGGGGGTGGGTGGCCAACACCACTGCCAGTGGCGATGTTTCGGGGAGGCCCAGCACCGGTTTAGATAATCGTCACTGGTGTTGGCCGTGAGCGGGAATTGAACCCGGGCCTCCAGGTTCGTAGCGCTGCTCACTCACCGCTAAAGTAGCGCTCCCCAAAACGACAGCAAACACGACACTCACAAACACGACACTCACAAACACGACACTCACAAACACGACACTCACAAACACGTCACTCACAAACACGAGACTCACAAACACGACACTCACAAACACGACAATCACAAACACGTCACTCACAAACACGTCACTCACAAACAGACCACTCACAAACACGACACTCACAAACACGACACTCACAAACACGACACTCACAAACACGTCACTCACAAACACGACACTCACAAACACGTCACTCACAAACAGGTCACTCACAAACACGACACTCACAAACGACACTCACAAACACGTGACTCACAAACACGTCACTCACAAACACGACACTCACAAACACGACACTCACAAACACGTCACTCACAAACACGACACTCACAAACACGTCACTCACAAACACGAGACTCACAAACACGACACTCACAAACACGACACTCACAAACACGTCACTCACAAACACGACACTCACAAACACATCACTCACAAACACGTCACTCACAAACACGACACTCACAAACACGACAGTAGTGCAAAGTACAAGTCAGGTGAACAGATGACCCAGACGCAGACAAGGAAGACACAAAACCGTCCCCATCCTCCCAGACAAAGCGTCACCACGGAGCTATTATTGGCTGATTGAACAGAAGCGACCCGGTCTCAGCGGACGGGAGCCGCTCAATAAAGTGGCCCCATCATTTGGGCATTCAGAGAGGCCAAATGTCCATCGGGAAAGTCCGAAGGCGCGACGTCGATTCTACACGCGGTGGGGCGGACACGCCAGAGGAGAAACATCCACGATCTTGAAGCTGTCGTGATGCCATCAAATTTTCCTGCTTTAATCAACCCATAGAGTTCACCCATCGTGTTGTACAGGGATTTATAAGGGGGACGGGGTGACCAATACGGTCTGAATTGGTCTATACCAAGGTAGTACACTGATAAGGGGTTGACAGGTGTGAATGAGGTAGTCACTGATAAGGGTTGACAGGTGTGAATGAGGTAGACACTGATAAGGAGTTGACAGGTGTGAATGAGGTAGTCACTGATAAGGGGTTGACAGGTGTGAATGAGGTAGTCACTGATAAGGGTTGACAGGTGTGAATGAGGTAGACACTGATAAGGCGTTGACAGGTGTGAATGAGGTAGTCACTGATAAGGGGTTGACAGGTGTGAATGAGGTAGTCACTGATAAGGAGTTGACAGGTGTGAATGAGGAAGTCACTGATAAGGAGTTGACAGGTGTGAATGAGGAAGTCACTGATAAGGAGTTGACAGGTGTGAATGAGGAAGTCACTGATAAGGAGTTGACAGGTGTGAATGAGGTAGTCACTGATAAGGGTTGACAGGTGTGAATGAGGTAGACATTGATAAGGGGTTGACAGGTGTGAATGAGGTAGTCACTGATAAGGGTTGACAGGTGTGAATGAGGTAGACACTGATAAGGAGTTGACAGGTGTGAATGAGGTAGACACTGATAAGGGGTTGACAGGTGTGAATGAGGTAGACACTGATAAGAAGTTGACAGGTGTGAATGAGGTAGTCACTGATAAGGAGTTGACAGGTGTGAATGAGGTAGACACTGATAAGAAGTTGACAGGTGTGAATGAGGTAGACATTGATAAGGGGTTGACAGGTGTGAATGAGGTAGTCACTGATAAGGGTTGACAGGTGTGAATGAGGTAGACACTGATAAGGAGTTGACAGGTGTGAATGAGGTAGTCACTGATAAGGGGTTGACAGGTGTGAATGAGGCAGACACTGATAAGAAGTTGACAGGTGTGAATGAGGTAGTCACTGATAAGGGGTTGACAGGTGTGAATGAGGCAGACACTGATAAGAAGTTGACAGGTGTGAATGAGGTAGTCACTGATAAGGGGTTGACAGGTGTGAATGAGGTAGTCACTGATAAGGGTTGACAGGTGTGAATGAGGTAGACACTGATAAGGAGTTGACAGGTGTGAATGAGGTAGTCACTAATAAGGGGTTGACAGGTGTGAATGAGGTAGTCACTGATAAGGAGTTGACAGGTGTGAATGAGGTAGACACTGATAAGCAGTTGACAGGTGTGAATGAGGTAGTCACTGATAAGGGTTGACAGGTGTGAATGAGGTAGTCACTGATAAGGGTTGACAGGTGTGAATGAGGTAGTCACTGATAAGGAGTTGACAGGTGTGAATGAGGTAGTCACTGATAAGGAGTTGACAGGTGTGAATGAGGTAGTCACTGATAAGGGGTTGACAGGTGTAAATGAGGTAGACACTGATAAGGAGTTGACAGGTGTGAATGAGGTAGACACTGATAAGGAGTTGACAGGTGTGAATGAGGTAGACACTGATAAGGAGTTGACAGGTGTGAATGAGGTAGACACTGATAAGGAGTTGACAGGTGTGAATGAGGTAGACACTGATAAGGAATTGACAGGTGTGAATGAGGTAGACACTGATAAGGGGTTGACAGGTGTGAATGAGGTAGACACTGATAAGGAGTTGACAGGTGTGAATGAGGTAGACACTGATAAGGAGTTGACAGGTGTGAATGAGGTAGACACTGATAAGGAGTTGACAGGTGTGAATGAGGTAGTCACTGATAAGGAGTTGACAGGTGTGAATGAGGTAGACACTGATAAGGAGTTGACAGGTGTGAATGACGTAGACACTGATAAGGAGTTGACAGGTGTGAATGAGGTAGACACTGATAAGGAGTTGACAGGTGTGAATGAGGTAGACACTGATAAGGAGATGACAGGTGTGAATGACGTAGACACTGATAAGGAGTTGACAGGTGTGAATGAGGTAGACACTGATAAGGAGTTGACAGGTGTGAATGAGGTAGTCACTGATAAGGGGTTGACAGGTGTGAATGAGGTAGACACTGATAAGGAGTTGACAGGTGTGAATGAGGTAGACACTGATAAGGAGTTGACAGGTGTGAATGAGGTAGACACTGATAAGGAATTGACAGGTGTGAATGAGGTAGACACTGATAAGGGGTTGACAGGTGTGAATGAGGTAGACACTGATAAGGAGTTGACAGGTGTGAATGAGGTAGTCACTGATAAGGAGTTGACAGGTGTGAATGAGGTAGACACTGATAAGGAGTTGACAGGTGTGAATGAGGTAGTCACTGATAAGGGGTTGACAGGTGTGAATGAGGTAGACACTGATAAGGGGTTGACAGGTGTGAATGAGGTAGTCACTGATAAGGGGTTGACAGGTGTGAATGAGGTAGTCACTGATAAGGAGTTGACAGGTGTGAATGAGGTAGACACTGATAAGGGGTTGACAGGTGCGAATGAGGTAGACACTGATAAGTGGTTGACAGGTGTGAATGAGGTAGTCACTGATAAGGAGTTGACAGGTGTGAATGAGGTAGTCACTGATAAGGGGTTGACAGGTGCGAATGAGGTAGACACTGATAAGTGGTTGACAGGTGTGAATGAGGTAGTCACTGATAAGGGGTTGACAGGTGTGAATGAGGTAGTCACTGATAAGGAGTTGACAGGTGTGAATGAGGTAGACACTGATAAGGGGTTGACAGGTGCGAATGAGGTAGACACTGATAAGTGGTTGACAGGTGTGAATGAGGTAAACATTGATAAGGGGTTGACAGGTGTGAATGAGGTAGACACTGATAAGGGGTTGACAGGTGTGAATGAGGTAGACAATGATAAGGGGTTGTAAGTGCTCTGTAGGTCACTGAAGCTTGTTCACTGCCTCTAGCTGGCTCAGCCCACCTCCACCACCCTTGCCTGACCGCCTTTGTCTCCCTCTGCGCTTTCCCGCTGATGCCCACCCTCAACGTGTGGTGACACTCGTGTTGTTTCGCCCGAGTCTACCTAGGGGGGTCACACGCCACTCGCTCGCACACGGCTCGATCTACACACACCACACGTATCTACACACACACCACACGTATCTATACACACACCACACGTGTCTACACACACACACACGTGTCTACACACACACACACCACACGTATCTACACACACACACCACACGTTTCTACACACACACCACACGTATCTACACACACACCACACGTATCTACACACACACCACACGTATCTACACACACACCACACGTGTCTACACACACACCACACGTATTTACACACACACACCACACGTATCTACACACACCACACGTATCTACACACACACCACACGTATTTACACACACACACCACACGTATCTACACACACACCACACGTATCTACACACACACCACACGTATCTACACACACACCACACGTATCTACACACACCACACGTATCTACACACACCACACGTATCTACACACACACACCACACGCATCTACACACACGTATCTATACACACCACACGTATCTACACACACACCACAAGTATCTACACACCACAAGTATCTACACACACCACACGTATCTATACACACACACACCACACGTGTCTACACACACACACGTATCTATACACACCACACGTATCTACACACACACCACAAGTATCTACACACACCACAAGTATCTACACACACCACACGTATCTATACACACGCACCACACGTGTCTACACACACACACGTATCTACACACATACCACACGTATCTACACACACACCACACGTATCTACACACACACACCACACGTATCTACACACACACCACACGTATCTACACACACACACCACACGTATCTACACACACCACACGTATCTACACACACACACACCACACGTATCTATACACACACCACACGTATCTACACACACACTACACGTATCTACACACACACCACACGTATCTACATACACACACACGTATCTACACACACACACCACACATATCTACACACACACACACCACACATATCTACATACACACACCACACGTATCTACATACACACACCACACGTATCTACATACACACACCACACGTATCTACACACACACCACACGTATCTACACACACCACACGTATCTACACACACACCACACGTATCTACACACACACCACACGTGTCTACACACACAAACCACACGTATCTACACACACACACACCACACGTATCTACACACACACCACACGTATCTACACACACACACCACACGTATTTACACACCACACGTATCTACACACACACCACACGTGTCTACACACACACACGTGTGTACACACACACACCACACGTATCTACACACACACCACACGCATCTACACACACACCACACGTATTTACACACCACACGTATCTACACACACACCACACGTATCTACACACACCACACGTATCTACCGACACCACACGTATCTACACACACACCACACGTATCTACACACACACACCACACGTATCTACACACACACACCACACGTATCTACACACACACACCACACGTATCTACACACACCACACGTATCTACACACACACCACACGTATCTACACACACACACCACACGTATCTACACACACACACCACACGTATCTACACACACACACCACACGTATCTACATACACAAACCACACGTATCTACACACACACCACACGTATCTACACACACACACCACACGTATCTACATACACCACACGTATCTACACACATACACACGTATCTACACACACACCATACGTATCTACACACCACACGTATCTACACACACACACCACACGTATCTACACACACACACCACACGTATCTACACACACACCACACGTATCTATACACACATCACACGTATCTACACACACACCACAAGTATCTACACACACCACAAGTATCTACACACACCACACGTATCTACACACACACCACACGTATCTATACACACACCACACGTATCTACATACACACACCATACGTATCTACACACATACTACACGTATCTACACACACCGCACGTATCTATACACACACACCACACGTATCTACACACACACCACACGTATCTATATACACATACCACACGTATCTCGCTAACTCACCCACCCACTCACTCACCCACCAACTCACTCTCCCACCCACTCACTAACTCACTCACCAACTCACTCACTCAACAACAACAACCGCCATTCGCCACTAAGTGGCGGTGACGTCACCACGACGCTTGTGCCAGGCTATGTGCACCCTGAGGCCACGTGAAGTGTCGAACGCCCGCTGGCAGGAGGTCACGGGGCAGACCCAGGTGCCACGGGTCGACTGACTGAGATGACTGGCTGATGCACCACCTGTGCCCCCTACTGTGCCAACCTGCTGTGCTTTAGCCACCCGGCGCTCCGCTCGCTGTTGTGAGCGTCGCTCCTCCGCCCTCCGTTGTTGTTGGAGGGCGACTGCCTCCAACTGCCCAGTAGCATCCTTCACGAGCCTCCTCCACAGAGGCCGATCTTGACACCGCTGGTACCAGTCATCGGCAAGTCCACTCAGCTCCACGTCCTCCTGTACCACATCACTCCATCTCTTCTCTAGCCCGTGCCGCGCCCGCTTAGCCCCCTCAATCCGGCCAAACAAAAGCTGTTTCGGCATGCGGTGGCTGGGCATGCGGGCTACATGACCCAGCCATCGCAGCCTTGCCTGCCGAAGGAGCTCACCGATGGGACCCTGCCCAGATCTTTCAAGGATTTGTGAGCTCCTCACACAATCCAGTCTGGTTAAACCCAGGATGGATCGTAGGCAGGCCAGCCTAAATGTTTCTAACCGGCGAAGATGTTCCATTAGGGGGGTCCACGTTTCGCAAGCGTAGAGAAGGGAGGGAATGACCGTGGCCGAGAAGACCTGAAGCTTAGTGCGTAGCGACAGACCAGGTAGCTTCCACACAGCGTTACGCAACCGATGAAAAGATATTGCCGCTCGACTGATTCGGAGTGAGACCTCTGCTGTTAAACTGGAGCCAGTCATAAGCACACTGCCCAGGTATGGGAAACTCTCCACTCTCTCCACAACTGCCCCATCACCGATTGGGAGTTGTGGGGGTGGAGTGTCCGATGGTACAAAATACCCAGGCAGGTGCTTAGTTTTGGTGGGGCTGATGGTAAGGCCCCACCTCTTAGTGGCACGCTCCAGTCTCAGCAGCAGCGTCTCCAACTCCTCCTCTGACTGAGCAGCTATTACCAAGTCATCAGCATACATAACGTGGTTGAGCAATAGGGAGCCATCCCTCATTCACCCGCTCATTCACTCACTCACTCACCCACCCACTCACTCACCCACCAACTCACTCACCCACCAACTCACTCACCCACCAACTCACCTACCCACCCACTCATCTACCCACCCACTCACTTACTCACCTACTCACTCACCCACCAACTCACCCACTCACTAACTCACCCACCACCTAACTCACTCACCTACCCACCCACCCATCCATCAGCTCCATCTCTTCTCTAGCCCGTGTCGTGCCCGTTTAGCCTTCTCTATCCGGCCAATCAGAAGCTGCCTCACAGTCTGTGCACCCAGCCTGGCACAAGCGGCGTGGTGACGACGGCATCTCATCTCGATAATATTTTGCAATGAGAATCTATTCTAGCTAGGAGACACGATTTTATCGATTCCAAATCGATTCGT
The DNA here is from genome assembly GCF_010993605.1 of Petromyzon marinus. Lineage (NCBI taxonomy): Eukaryota > Metazoa > Chordata > Hyperoartia > Petromyzontiformes > Petromyzontidae > Petromyzon > Petromyzon marinus. The sequence continues at coordinate 920,628 of NW_022638155.1, read as the reverse complement.
GGTGACGTCACGAATTATCGCGGTGAAGTGTTTGGGGGTGCTGGAGAACGGGGCGGAGCACGAATACAAAAATCCCTGCACTCTAATTGGTTGCAGCGTGGCCTCGCGACCGCTAACCAATCGGAGTCGCGGATCACACTCCCACTTCCCCCCATCGTTACTCCTCTCACCGCCCCTTTACATCCAGCCCTTCCCATCGACGTACCCTGGACCAATAGGGAAGCGTGGTTCAACCTACACTCCGCTCTCTCTCCATCGTAACTCCTCCCTCATTACCCGCCCCTTTTCACTCCGCCCCACCACCCACGTCCATTGACCAATGGGAAAGCGCGGCTCAACCTAAACTCCCCCATCATACCCCGCCCCTGCACACTCATTGACGCCCCGCCCCTCACGACCGTGGACCAATGGGGAAGCGGAGTTCAACCCCCACTCCGCCCTCTCTCCATTGTAACTCCTCCTATTAACCCGCCTCCTCTCACTCCGCCCCGTCCACTCACGACCCTGGACCAATGGGAAAGCGCGGTTCAACGCCCCCTTCCCCTCTCCTTCCCCCTCCTTCCACCGCCCCGCCCCCCACGACCGTTAACCAATGGTGAAGCGTGGCTCAACCCCCCTCCCTCCCACTCTTGGGGCCCACGTGACCCGTCGCTCTTATTAACTCTACGATTTCCGAACCCTCCATTCCCGCCGCTGAGTGGCGGCGGGACGCATGCAAGGGGAGGTTTTTTTTCCGCCCGGTACTATTTTTTTTCATATTTCCTCCACCCTACACCACACATTCTCTCTCTTTTTACCCCCCCCCCGTCCGAGAGAAATCGATTTATTGACGGTGGAGTGAATACGCGAGACCGTGAGTCGATTCGGCGATTACACGCGTGCTTAGCCGAGCGGGCCGCTAGTCCGACGCGGCCTAGTCAGCCTGCGCTAGGCCTCGGCGACGCTTCGGCGATCGCCGCCGTCAGCGTAGCAAAGTTACCGTCGCCTCGATGAGAAGAAAGTCGGTGTGGTACCAGCTGGTAACGCGCAGGACATTGTGTTGGTGTTGTGTGTGTTGTGTGTGTGTGTTGTGTGTGTCTGTGTGAACAGCTGCCTAAATTGTGAGTGCGGGCACAGGCTCATAGAGACCCACAGACTCCTACAGAGACCCACAGACTCCTATAGAGACCCACAGACTCCTATAGAGACCCACAGACTCCTATAGAGACCCACAGACTCCTATACAGAGACCCACAGACTCCTACAGAGACCCACAGACTCGTACAGGGACCTACAGACTCCTACAGAGATCCACAGACTCCTACAGAGACCCACAGACTCGTACAGAGACCCACAGGCTCGTACAGAGACCCACAGACTCCTACAGAGACCCACAGACTCGTACAGAGACCCGCAGACTCCTACAGAGACCCGCAGACTCCTGCAGAGACCCGCAGACTCCTACAGAGACCCGCAGACTCCTACAGAGACCCACAGACTCGTACAGAGACCCACAGACTCTTACAGAGACTCACAGACTCTTACAGAGACCCGCAGACTCCTACAGAGACCCACAGACGCCTTCAGAGACCCACAGACTCCTATACAGAGACCCACAGACTCGTGCAGAGACCCACAAACTCCTATAGAGACCCACAGACTCATACAGAGACCCACAGACTCCTATACAGAGAACCACAGACTCGTACAGAGACCCACATACTCCTACAGAGACCCACAGACTCCTACAGAGACCCACAGACTCCTATACAGAGACCCACAGACTCCTATACAGAGACCCACAGACTCCTATACAGAGACCCACAGACTCGTACAGAGACCCACAGACTCCTGTACAGAGACCCACAGACTCCTGTACAGAGACCCACAGACTCCTGTACAGAGACCCACAGACTCCCGTACAGAAACCCACAGACTCAAGTACAGAGACCCACAGGCTCGTACAGAGACCCACAGACTCCTACAGAGACCCACAGACTCGTACAGAGACCCGCAGACTCCTACAGAGACCCGCAGACTCCTGCAGAGACCCGCAGACTCCTACAGAGACCCGCAGACTCCTACAGAGACCCACAGACTCGTACAGAGACCCACAGACTCTTACAGAGACTCACAGACTCTTACAGAGACCCGCAGACTCCTACAGAGACCCACAGACGCCTTCAGAGACCCACAGACTCCTATACAGAGACCCACAGACTCGTGCAGAGACCCACAAACTCCTATAGAGACCCACAGACTCATACAGAGACCCACAGACTCCTATACAGAGAACCACAGACTCGTACAGAGACCCACATACTCCTACAGAGACCCACAGACTCCTACAGAGACCCACAGACTCCTATACAGAGACCCACAGACTCCTATACAGAGACCCACAGACTCCTATACAGAGACCCACAGACTCGTACAGAGACCCACAGACTCCTGTACAGAGACCCACAGACTCCTGTACAGAGACCCACAGACTCCTGTACAGAGACCCACAGACTCCCGTACAGAAACCCACAGACTCAAGTACAGAGACCCACAGACTCATGTACAGAGACCCACAGACTCATGTACAGAGACCCACAGACTCAAACAGAGACCCATAGACATCCTATACAGACACCCACAGACTCGCACAGACACCCACAGACTCGCATAGAGACCCACGGATTCGCATAGAGACCAACAGACTCGCACAGAGACCCACAGACTCGCACAGAGACCCACAGATACCTACACAGATACCCACAGACGCGCATAGAGACCCACAGACTCGGAGACCTACAGACTCGGAGAACCAGAAAATCGTAGAGACTAGCACAGAGACCCACATAATCACACAGACCCACAGAATCGCACATAGACCCACAGACTCGTACAGAGACCCACAGACTCATACAGAGACCCACAGAATCGCACAGAGACCCACAGACTCGTACAGAGACCCACAGACTCGTACAGAGACCCACAGACTCGTACAGAGACCCACAGACTCGTACAGAGACCCACAGACTCGTACAGAGACCCACAGACTCGTACAGAAACCCACAGTCTCCTATACAGAGACCCACAGACTCCTACAGACCCATAGACTGCTACAGAGACCCATAGACTCATACAGAGACCCAGACTCCTATACAGAGACCCATAGACTACTACAGAGACCCACACAGCAACTCGCACAGACACCCACAGACTCACATAGTCCCCACAGACTCGCATAGTCCTGCAGACTCATACAGCAACTCGCACAGAGACCCACAGACTCGCATAGAGACCCACAGACTCGCATAGAGTCCCACAGACTCACATAGAGTCCCACAGACTCGCACAGCAACTCGCACAGAGACCCGCAGACTCACTTAGAGACCCGCAGACTCACATAGAGACCCTCAGACTCACATAGAGTCCCACAGACTCGCACAGCAACCCGCACAGAGACCCGCAGACTCACATAGAGACCCTCAGACTCACATAGAGTCCCACAGACTCGCACACCAACTCGCACAGAGACCCGCAGACTCACATAGAGTCCCACAGACTCACATAGAGTCCCACAGACTCACACAGCAATTCGCACAGAGACCCGCAGACTCACATAGAGTCCCACAGACTCGCACAGCAACTCGCACAGAGACCCTCAGACTCACATAGAGACCCGCAGACTCACATAGAGTCCCACAGACTCGCACAGCAACTCGCACAGAGACCCTCAGACTCACATAGAGACCCGCAGACTCACATAGAGTCCCACAGACTCAAATAGAGACCCGCAGACTCGTAGAGACCCACAGACTCGCACGGCGACTCGCACTGAGACCTGAGTTGTATTCCCGCTCGTAGCCAACGCCACCAGTGACGATTGTCTGAACCGGTCCTGCGCCTCCCCTAGGTCGACTCGGCCTCAAATGAGCAGTACCTGGTGTAGCGGTGTGTAGTGAACATCGCCACTGGGGAGACAAAGGCGGCCAGGCGTGGTGCTGCCCTTAATAGGTGCTGCTACTTGCTATTAACAGCACTTGCCCCAACACTCTGGTAAGACTACATGGGGCATCTTTGTGTGTATCTGTGTATTTGTGTATCTGTGCACATAACCTGGCACGTGCCGTGGTGACGTCACCGACACTCGGTGGCGAATGGCGGTTGTTGTGTACCTGTGTCTGTGTATCTATCGATGTGTTTAACACGTAGGCTTTCGCGACCAGTATTATTCATAATAAAGGTCTTTGGGTTAGATCGCGTTCTTATAAATGTGGCGTTTTGTTAATGTGACACATTATTTACTGATTGGCCGTGTCGGGTGGTGGAGCGTTGCGACACATTTATAATAACGCCATCTATCCCAAAAACCTTTACTATAATCGATGTCTGTGTGTCGATATCTGTATATTTGTATATCTGTGTGTGTATCAATCTATGTGTGTGTATCTGCGTATAGTGGGGAGAGGGAGTGTAGTTGTTAGCGCGCTGCGCTACGAACCCGGCGATCCGGGTTCGATATCCGCTCACGGCCAACACCGGTGATGATTATCTGAACCGGTCATGGCCCTCCCCTAGGTCGACTCAGCCTCAAATGAGAACCTGGTACGGTGTGTAAACATCGCCACTGGGGAGACGAAGGTGGTCGAGCGTGGTGCTGGCCACCCACCCCCTCGTGTACCCTGACTCTCTGCTCACATTCATCAAGGACCTTCATGATGGTGGGCAGGCCCGGGTAAAGCTATGTGGCCAAGAGTCGGAGCCATTCCCTGTTTACCTTTGGGTGCGACAGGGATGTTCTCTGGCTCCCACATTAATTAACATCATCTTTGACCACGTAGTTCGAGAAGCTTTCCATGGATGTACCGGACGAATTTCCATCTGGTACAGATACAATGGGAGGCTGATCGATGCCCGGGTGTGGTCAAGGGATGGCTCCCTATTGGTCAACCATGTTACGTATTCCGATGATCTGGTGATTGGCTGCTTACTCAGAGGAGGAGTTGGAGGTGCTGTTGCTGAACCTGGAGCGTGCCACTAAGAGGTGGGGCCTTACCATCAGCCCCATCAAAACTAAGCACCAGCCTGGGTATTTTGTACCATCGGACATTCCACCCCCACAACTCCCAATTGGTGAGCGGGCAGTTGTGGAGAGAGTGGAGAGTTTCCCATACCTGGGCAGTGTATATCCGAATCGGTCGAGCGGCATTATCTTTTCATCAGTTGCATAATGCTGTTTGGAAGCTACCTGGTCTGTCACTCCGCACGACGCTTCAGGTCTTCTCGGCCACAGTCCTGTCCTCCCTTCTAAATGCTTGTGAAACGTGGACCCTCCTATTGGAACATCATCTTGGACGCATAGAGGGGGTTAAACGGGCGCGGCACGGGCTGGAGAAGAGATGGAGAGATGTGGTACAAGAGGTAGTGGAGCTGAGTGGACTTGCCGATGACCGGTACCAGCGGTGTCAAGATCCGCCTCTGTCGAGGAGGCTCGTGAAGGACGCTGCTACTGAGCAGTGCCAGGCTCGGTGCACTGTGAGGCTACTGGGCAGTTGGAGGCAGTCGCCCTCCTACATCAACTGAGGGCAGAAAGGCGACAACAACGAGCGGAGTGAGGAGCGGCTAAAACACAGCAAGTTGGCAGAGTAGGGGTACAGCTGGTGGTGCATCTACTGGTCATCTTAGCCAACCTATGATACGTGGGCCTGTCCCGTGGCCTCCTGTCAGCGAGCCTTCGACACTTCACGTGGCCTCAAAGTGCACCCGGCCTGGCACAGGTGCCGTGGTGACGTCACCGTCACTTAGTGGCGAATGGCGGGCATTGGTATTAGTCTGTGTATCTGTGTGTGTCTGTGTGTGTCTGGGGAGCGGTTGTGTAGTCACGGTTGGTGCTACACTGCACTGCAGACCCGGCGACCCGAGTTTGATTCCTGCTCACGGCCAGCACCAGCAATGATTCATTATCTGAACCGGTCCTGGGCCTCCCCTGGGTCGACTCAGCCTCAAATTAGTACCTGGTGGGGTTTGCAAACATCGCCACGGGGAAGGAAAAGGCGGCCGGGCGTGGTGTTGGCCACCCACCCCTTGTGTGTGCCACAGTGCCGGTAGCCTCCATAGGCGCTGCTCGCTAACAGCACTTGCCCCAGCAGTCTGTTAAGGCTACACGGGGGATCTTTGTCTTACGCGTGTGTCTGTGTGTGGGCGTTTGGTGCCAGACTGCTGTCATGTGGCAGGGCGACGCCAACTGGGGGCAGTGGCCCAGCTCCCAGCAGCAGTGGATTCAGTCATACAGCGCCAGTGATGAGGGTGGGTCTACATACAGACACACATAGATACACACAGACACACATACAGACACACATACAGACACACATACAGACACACATACAGACACACATACATACACACAGACACACATACAGACACACAGACACATACAGACACACAGACATAGATACACACAGACACACATACAGACACACAGACATAGATACATACAGACACACATACAGACACACATACAGACACACATACACAGACATACATACATACACACAGACATACATACAGACACACAGACATAGATACATACAGACACACAGACATACATACACACAGACACACATACAGACACACAGACACACATACAGACACATACATACACACAGACACACATACAGACACACAGACACACATACAGACACACAGACATACATACACACAGACACACATACAGACACACAGACATAGATACATACAGACACACATACAGACACACATACAGACACACATACAGACACACAGACACACATACAGACACACAGACATACATACACACAGACACACATACAGACACACATACAGACACACATACAGACACACATACAGACACATACACAGACATACATACACAGACATACATACAGACACACACACATACAGACACCTACTAACCCACCCACCTACCTACCAACTCTCCCACCTACCAAACCACCAACCTAATCACCCACCCACCCACCTACTAACCCACCGACCACCCACCCACTAACCCACCCACCCACTAACCCACCCACCGCCTGCCCGCGTGTGTTGTCAGGGGGCGAGGTGGACTGGGCGGCGCTGGCTCAGGCGTGGATCGCCCACAAGCAGACGGAGGGGGACGCCGGCGCCGCCGCCGCCGGCGGCGGCGCCGGCGGTGCCGGGCTGGATCTCGGCGGCACCGCCCGTCCCCCGGCACCCCCGACGGCGGGGGGCGTGCCCCCACCCCCGCAACCCCCTCCGCCGCCCCCTCCGCCGCCCCCGCAGCAGCAGCAGCAGCAGCTGCAGCTGCCCACCGCTCACCGCCAGCGTCCGTTCAACGGCCCCGACGAAGACCCGGAGGAGAACCTGGTGGAGTACGACAAGGCCTACGGAGCCGGAGCCTGGCAGCCAGGTGAGTGCGGGAGATTGGGGGGGGGGCACGGGGAGTGTGGGGGATTGGGGGGTGTGGGGGACACGGGGGGTGTGGGGGGGGGGATTGGGGGGTGGGGGGGATTGGGGGGGGGAGGGGGCGGGAACTCGGAGTTTGGACTCGGGGGGGGACTCGGGGTCAGGGTTCTGGAGTTGAGACTCAGGGGGACCCGGGGTGAGAGTCTGACGGTGGCTATGAGATGTTAACTACCTCGCCTGGTACGCAGGAGGCCGTGGGTTCGATCCCGACCCTGACAACGCCTGCTGCTGTATATTTGGAGTCTCTCTCTCCCCGTGGTCGCGTGGATTTTTCTCCGGGTCCTCCGGATTTTCCCTCCACATCGAAGTCACCGCGCGTTGAGAGTATTTAGCTGTTGCTGCGAATGTCCGCGTGGTGATGTTGATGATGATGATATCAGCCGCTTGGCTGAGCTGCTTATCATTAGTGATGGCCAGCTCGCTACCCAGCAGCTCAGTAGGGCCTTACGCCTGGTGATGTAAACATAGTTTAGTTTTAGTGTGGGTCTCTGTAGGTATGGGTCTCTATGGGTGTATATTGGTTTGTGTGGGTCTCTATGCATCTCTGTGCGTGTGAACATTTGAACGTTGTTCGTGCGTGCGATCATGTGTGTGAATGTTGTGCGAATTTTTTTAATTTAAAGCTTTCGTGACTGCAGTAATTCATATTCTTAGCTCTTTCGGTAAAGTCACGTTAAAGGGAGCACAATAAAATAATAAAAACGCCATGTCTCGGACCGCGTTCGTGAACACAAAGCAGACCTTAAACACGGTAGGACCAACACCTCGGGCCGTGGCAGATCATTGTTATAATTCAGTAGGCTCACATGATATTGATTTTTCCAAGACAGAGGTTCTTTGTAAGCCATCTGGCTACCATGAGAGATTCGTTCATGAGGCTATCCACATATACAAGCACAGAGAGAATTTCAACCGAGAAGATGGATTCTGGCTTAGCAATCATTGGAAAGATTTGATTAACCATTTCAGGTCTTAATTGATTGTTCACGCTTACGGTGGCTTTCAGACAGCATACATTAATTTTTCGTCTCCCCCCTCCTCTTTTCAGAACATAGATGGACTAGTCCTTCTAAATAAACTGGCAAATCGCTGCGCGTGGCGCTGACGTTTTATAAATAAATAAATACTCCGTTTAAAACATAAATAAATTAATGCAGACCGACACACCTGATGACGACCGTTTCTGTTATAGTCGAAACGTCGTGAGAATTTTTATTGTTTTATATATAGTTTATTATTTTATTGTTTCCCTTCAACGTGACTTTACCGAAAGAGCTAAGAATATGTTGTGCGAACGTCGTGCGAACTCTGCACGTGCGTGCGAGCGACGTTGTGCGTGTTGTACGTGCGTGTGAATGCTGTGCCCGTGGTCATTGTCGACGCCCCCAGGTTGGCCCGTCCCGCCTCAGCAGTGGTCTCACCATCCCCTGCCTCCTCCGCCAACCCCACCGGCACCGCCACCACGGCACCACCCTCACCACCTCCACCCTCACCCTCACCACCAGCAGCCGCCCCACCACCACCACCAGCCGCCTCACCACGCTCGCCCGGACAACTCCATCTCCGCCGACGAGCCGCCGCCTCACCACCAGCACCCTCACCACCAGCACCCTCACCACCAGCACCCTCACCACCAGCACCCTCACCACCAGCACCCTCACCACCCGCCGCCGCCGATGCCGCCGCCGCCGCCGTCGTCACACCACCACCACCACCACCACCATCAGGAGCAGCAGCAGCACAACGCAGCGCAGTACCCAGGGCATTTCCCTTCTCCCGCAGTTGCCTTTTTACCACCAGCAACCCAGTTCGACTACCAGGTAAGGGTCAGCCCAGGCGGGCTAACCAGGTGAGGGTTTTGCGTTTGTGTGCGTGTGTGTGTGCTTGTGTGTGTGCGCGTGTGTGCGTGCATGTGTGTGTGTGTGTGCTTGCGTGCGTGTGCGCGTGTGCACGTGTACTTGCGTGTGTGTGTGTGCATGCGTGTGTGTGCGCGTGCGTGTGTGTCCGTGGAGGGATGCAGGCAAAGCCGATGAGTCAGATGCCTTCTATGACCTCCTGTCACAGGTGCTGGCTAAAGTGGCCCCTCGGGATAGAGTCATCATGTTGGGTGACTTCAATGCCCGAGTTGGTCATGATACTGGCACCTGGTCTGGAGTGATTGGAGGGCATGGGCCAGATCAGCTCAATAACAACGGTAGGAGGCTGCTAGATTTTCGTGCAGCCCATGGGCTTGTAATTACCAACACGCTGTTCCGGCATCGGCGCATCCACACAACATCATGGATGCATGCCGGGTCCAAGCAAGAACATCTGCTGGATTACATAGTGACGGACCAGCGAATGCGAGCCCATGTCCTTGACACCAGGACCTACCGTGGAGCTGATCTGCCCTCTGACCATCGACTAGTCATCTGTAAGATGCGCCTGCCATTCTTCCACTCCGGTGGTGGGTGTACACCCAGGACCCCATTCCAACCTAAAGTGGCCTGGTCTCAGTTATCTGATGAAAGTTGCAAGCGAGAATTTCATCATCGCTTGCGGCTGGGATTGGCATCGTCCCCGACTCCTCCTGATGTCGAGGGTAAATGGGCGAGGTTTAGGACTGTGACTCATGCAGCTGCAATGGCTGCTTTGGGTACGCGGTCCAGACCTCCCCAGACACCCTGGATGACAGAGGAGTTGTTCACGATGGTTGAGAAAAAGCGACAGGCCCACTGTCATCGGCTACAGAATCCCACGTCAGAGAATGAGGAGGCTTACCGCAGCCTTCGCTCGGAGGTTCGGAGAGCCGTGAGGCGCTGCAAGGATGGGTGGTGGTCGCGGGTTGCTGAGGAGATGGAGTCTGCCTCAGTGGCCCGTGATCACAAATCTCTATTTAACTCCATCAAAAAAGTAACCTGCAGCGCCACACCTATTACCATCATTAGGGGAAAAAACGGTGATCCAATTTCCGACCCCCAGGAACAGGTTCGCAGATTTGCTGAGCATTTCTGTGAGATCCTGGGGGAGGGAAAATCCCTCAGCCAGGAAAACATCGTGGCACAAAGTGAGGATGACCCTGCTGAGGCTGCGGTGCCTCAAATATTGGATGAAGTCACCCCCTGTGAGTGGCTGGCTGAGGTGCCATCTGCTGAGGAAGTATTGAAGGCGATCCGGAGTCTGAGACCAGGAAAGGCAGCGGGCAGAGATGATCTCCCAAGCGAAATGCTGAGGGAGGGTGGCGTTTGTGCACAGACTGCCCTATATGACATCATAACAACAGTCTGGACCACTGGACGGGTTCCGCAGGATTGGAAGGATGCCCTGGTGGTCCCCCTTTTTAAGAAGGGGGACCGCACAGACTGTAACAACTACAGGGGCATCTCACTCCTCAGTGTGCCGGGAAAGGTCCTGGCAAGGATTATTCAGCATCGCCTTGCCAGGCACGCTGAGGAGAGGCTTGCGGAGCCCCAATGCGGTTTCAGGAAAGGGCGGTCCTGCACAGATGCCATATTTTCTGTCCGTCTGCTACAGCAGAGGTGTAGGGAATTCCAACAAGACCTACATCTCTGCTTTATTGACCTGGTCAAGGCCTATGATACCATCAGTAGGCCTGGGCTCTGGGTCGTTCTTCGTGCTTTTGGAGTACCTGACCCTCTGCTCACGATCATTAAGGACCTTCATGATGGTGAGCGGGCCCGGGTAAAACTACGTGGCCGGGAGTCAGAGCCATTCCCTGTACACCTTGGGGTGCGACAGGGATGTCCTCTGGCTCCCACATTATTTAACATCTATTTTGACCACGTAGTTCGTGAAGCCTTCAATAGCTGTACCGGGGGAATCTCCATATGGTACAGATATAATGGGAGGCTAATCGATGCCCGGGTGCGGTCAAGGGATGGCTCCCTATTGCTCAACCACGTTATGTATGCTGATGACTTGGTAATAGCTGCTCAGTCAGAGGAGGAGTTGGAGACGCTGCTGCTGAGACTGGAGCGTGCCACTAAGAGGTGGGGCCTTACCATCAGCCCCACCAAAACTAAGCACCTGCCTGGGTATTTTGTACCATCGGACACTCCACCCCCACAACTCCCAATCGGTGATGGGGCAGTTGTGGAGAGAGTGGAGAGTTTCCCATACCTGGGCAGTGTGCTTATGACTGGCTCCAGTTTAACAGCAGAGGTCTCACTCCGAATCAGTCGAGCGGCAATATCTTTTCATCGGTTGCGTAACGCTGTGTGGAAGCTACCTGGTCTGTCGCTCCGCACTAAGCTTCAGGTCTTCTCGGCCACGGTCATTCCCTCCCTTCTCTACGCTTGCGAAACGTGGACCCCCCTAATGGAACATCTTCGCCGGTTAGAAACATTTAGGCTGGCCTGCCTCCGATCCATCCTCGGTTTAACCAGACTGGATTGTGTGAGGAGCTCACAAATCCTTGAAAGATCTGGGCAGGGTCCCATCGGTGAGCTCCTCCGGCAGGCAAGGCTGCGATGGCTGGGTCATGTAGCCCGCATGCCCAGCCACCGCATGCCGAAACAGCTTTTGTTTGGCCGGATTGAGGGGGCTAAGCGGGCGCGGCACGGGCTAGAGAAGAGATGGAGTGATGTGGTACAGGAGGACGTGGAGCTGAGTGGACTTGCCGATGACTGGTACCAGCGGTGTCAAGATCGGCCTCTGTGGAGGAGGCTCGTGAAGGATGCTACTGGGCAGTTGGAGGCAGTCGCCCTCCAACAACAACGGAGGGCGGAGGAGCGACGCTCACAACAGCGAGCGGAGCGCCGGGTGGCTAAAGCACAGCAGGTTGGCACAGTAGGGGGCACAGGTGGTGCATCAGCCAGTCATCTCAGTCAGTCGACCCGTGGCACCTGGGTCTGCCCCGTGACCTCCTGCCAGCGGGCGTTCGATACTTCACGTGGCCTCAGGGTGCACATAGCCTGGCACAAGCGTCGTGGTGACGTCACCGCCACTTAGTGGCGAATGGCGGTTGTTGTTGTTGTTGTGTGTGTGCGCGTGTGTGTGTGCGGTGGGGCCTTACCATCAGCCCCACCAAAACTAGGCACCTGCCTGGGTATTTTGTACCATCGGACACTCCACCCCCACAACTCCCAATCGGTGATGGGGCAGTTGTGGAGAGAGTGGAGAGTTTCCCATACCTGGGCAGTGTGCTTATGACTGGCTCCAGTTTAACAGCAGAGGTCTCACTCCGAATCAGTCGAGCGGCAATATCTTTTCATCGGTTGCGTAACGCTGTGTGGAAGCTACCTGGTCTGTCGCTCCGCACTAAGCTTCAGGTCTTCTCGGCCACGGTCATTCCCTCCCTTCTCTACGCTTGCGAAACGTGGACCCCCCTAATGGAACATCTTCGCCGGTTAGAAACATTTAGGCTGGCCTGCCTACGACCCATCCTGGGTTTAACCAGACTGGATTGTGTGAGGAGCTCACAAATCCTTGAAAGATCTGGGCAGGGTCCCATCGGTGAGCTCCTCCGGCAGGCAAGGCTGCGATGGCTGGGTCATGTAGCCCGCATGCCCAGCCACCGCATGCCGAAACAGCTTTTGTTTGGCCGGATTGAGGGGGCTAAGCGGGCGCGGCACGGGCTAGAGAAGAGATGGAGTGATGTGGTACAGGAGGACGTGGAGCTGAGTGGACTTGCCGATGACTGGTACCAGCGGTGTCAAGATCGGCCTCTGTGGAGGAGGCTCGTGAAGGATGCTACTGGGCAGTTGGAGGCAGTCGCCCTCCAACAACAACGGAGGGCAGAGGAGCGACGCTCAAAACAGCGAGCGGAGCGCCGGGTGGCTAAAGCACAGCAGGTTGGCACAGTAGGGGGCACAGGTGGTGCATCAGCCAGTCATCTCAGTCAGTCGACCCGTGGTGCCTGGGTCTGCCCCGTGACCTCCTGCCAGCGGGCGTTCGACACTTCACGTGGCCTCGGGGTGCACATAGCCTGGCACAAGCGTCGTGGTGACGTCACCGCCACTTAGTGGCGAATGGCGGTTGTTGTTGTTGTGTGCGGTGATGTAGGAGTTGGCACTACGCGGCGCTACGAACTTGGCAACCCGAGTTCGATTCCCACTCGCGGCCAACAAAACAGCACCAGTGATAGCGATTGTCTGAACCGGTACTGGGCCCTCCCCTAGGTCGACTCAGCCTCGAATGGCGGTAACTAGGTGTGGCGTGTAAACAGCCGCTACTGGGGAGATGGAGGCGGGCGGGCGTGGTGCTGGCCAACCCGCTACTGTTTTAAGATTGCACGGGTGATCTTTGCTTTTATGGAGCTGTGTGGACGGTCCCCCTTCGTCAGTGAGCTCCTCTGCCTTCGGTTTGACAGCAGTGGTCTCACTCAGAATCAGCCGAGCAGCATTATCTTTTCATTGGCTGCGTAACGCCGCTGTGTGGAAACTACCCGGTCTGTCGCTCCGCACGAAGCTTTGGGTCTTCTTGGCCACGGTTAACACCCTCCCTTCGCTACCCTTGCGAAACGTGGACCACCCCTAATGGAACATCTTCGCCGGTTAGAAACGTTTAGGCTGGGCCCTGCCTATGATCCATCCTAGGTTTAACCTGCAGGCTGGATTGTGTGAGGAGCTCAAACAATCCTTGAAAGATCTGGACAAAGTCCCATCGGTGAACTCCTCCGGCAGGCAAGGCTGCATTGGCTGGGTCATATAGCCCGCATGCCCAGCCACCGCATGCCCAAGAAACTTCTGTTTGGCCGCATAGAGGGGGCTAAACGGGCGCGACACGGGCTAGAGAAGAGATGGAGTGATGTGATATAGAAGGACGTGGAGCTAGGTGGACTTGCCAATGACTGGTACCAGCGGTGTCAAGTTTGGCCTCTGAGGAGGAGGCTCGTGAAGGACGCTACTGGGCAGTTGGAGGCAGTCGCCCTCCAACAACAACGGAGGGCGGAGGAGCGACGCTCACAACAACGAGCGGAGCGCCGGGTGGCTAAACCACAGCAGGTTGGCACAGTAGGGGGCACAGGTGGTGCACCAGCCAGTCATCTTAGTCGACCCGTGGCACCTGGGTCTGCCCCGTGACCTCCTGCCCGCGGGCGTTCGACACTTCACGTGGCCTCAAGGTGCACATGGACTGGCACAAGTGTCGTAGTGACGTCAACGCCACTTAGTGGCGAATGGCGGTTGTTATTGTTGCCTCTGTGTGCGTCTCCGTGTCTCTGTGTGTGTGTCTGTATCTCTGTGTGTGTGTCTCTGTGTCTCTGTGTGTCTCTGTGTGTCTCCGTGTCTCTGTGTGTCTCTGTGTGTGTCTCCGTGTCTCTGTGTGTGTCTCTGTGAGTGCCTCCGTGTCTCTGTGTGTGTCTCCGTGTCTCTGTGTGTGTCTCTGTGAGTGTCTCCGTGTCTCTGTGTGTGTCTCCGTGTCTCTGTGTGTGTCTCTCTCTGCCGGTGTTTTCCCAGCAGCACGGCTTTGCGTCGCCTCCGGCCGCGTTCCCGGGCCCCTACGAGGCGTGGGCCCCCCCACCCCTGCGGGGGAAGGGCCACCGAGACCACCGCTCACCGCAACGCTCACCACCACCGCCGCTACCGCTTCCTCACCACCACGACGAGCCCATGCCACTCGGTGCTCGCCCGCACGCACGCTCGCCCACTCGCTCACCCACTCATTCACCCACTCATTCGCCCACACGCTCACCCACTCACTCACCCTCACGCTCGCCCACTCGCTGACCCACTCATTCACCCACTCATTCGCTCACACGCTCACCCACTCACTAACCTTCACGCTCACCCACTCACTCACCCACTCATTCGCTCACACGCTCACCCACTCACTAACCTTCACGCTCACCCACTCACTCACCCACTCATTCGCTCACACGCTCACCCACTCACTCACCCTCACGCTCACTCACTCACTCACCCACTCATTCGCTCACACGCTCACCCACTCACTCACCCTCACGCTCACCCACTCACTCACCCACTCATTCGCTCACACGCTCACCCACTCACTAACCCTCACGCTCACCCACTCACTCATTCGCTCACACGCTCACCCACCCGCACGCTCGCTCACAAACTCACCCCCCTCAGCACCACCACTACCTCAACTATCACAATTCACATCGCCGATCGCCGCCATCACCACCACCGCCGCCATCACCGCCACCATCATTACCGCCACCATCACCACCACCATCATCACCACCGCCACCATCACCGCCACCATCATTACCGCCACCGTCACCACCAACATCATTACCACTACCACCACCTTCATATCCACCATCACCACCACCACCACCATCACCGCCACCATCACCACCACCGCCACCATGACGACTGACGCCCCCCCACCCACTCCGCCCGCCCCAGACACGGCAAAGCGCCGCGCTCTGCCCGCGTGGATCCGCGAGGGCCTCGAGAAGATGGACCGCGAACGCCAGCGGCAGCTGGACAGGGAGCAGCAGCAGCGGCAGCAGCGGCAGCAGCGGCAGCAGCGGCAGCAGCAGCGGAGGAAGAGGAGGTTGGGGAACAGCAGTGGCGGGGAGGGGGACGAGGAGGAGGAGGAGGAGAGAGACGGGGAGAACGAGGAGGATGAGGATGTGGAGTTGTCTCCTGGAGGGTCGACGCTGCACAGGCCCACGCTCAAGAAAAGCAAATTTGTGAGTGTGGCTGTTGGTTGTGTGTGTGGTGTGACTGGTGTGCGTGGTCTGTGTGGTGTGGGTGTGGTGTGCGTGTGGTGTGGTGTGCGTGGTGTGGTGTGTGCGTTGTGTGGTGTGTGCGTGGTGTGGTGTGGTGTGTGCGTGGTCTGTGTGGACTCTGGATGGATGCGAGGGGCTGGTAACCCCTCCACTTTCAAAATAAATTACTCCTAAACCACGAAAAAAAAGTTTGTGCCGGGTTCCCCGGGGGGACAGGCGTTCATGACGCCTCCTAGTCAACCCCATCTGGCGGAGCCAGGAGATTGAATCTTTTTACCCTCGGGGCTCCTCCAGAAACAACAAAAAACCACTACGTGTGGCCACGTGGAATGTTCGAACGCTCACTGCGGAGGAGAGGCTGCCACTCCTCTGTCACAAGCTGGACCAGTACCGCCTGGATCTCTGTGGTATTCAGGAGGTCCGGTGGACTGGCTCTGGCTCCTGTCACAATGAGGGATGGACAGTCCTTTCTTGTAATAATAGGGTTTTCCCCTTTTTTCTGGCAACAAAACTGAAACCTTCTTACAAGGATTCATGTCACTGCATTAACCACAATACCTGCAGTCAAAATGCAAACAAAAACATACTATGATAATATATGCATTGTCCTTGAAACTGATTGGTTCACACCAAGGGACGGCTTTCTTTTGAGCCTCGACCCAATTGGTGCTCGACCAGATGACGCCAAAAGGCGTACAGCTCAAAGACAATGCACTATCAAAGTAATGAGGGCTCGGGGTGAGCATCCACATCATTAGACCTCCTTTGCCAGTACCAAAATGTAATAATAGGGTTTTTCCCCTTTTTTCTGGCAACAAAACTGAAACCTTTTTACAAGGATTCATGTCTGCATTAACCACAATACCTGCAGTCAAAATGAACAAAACAATGAAGGGGGTGTGGGAGCGTGGCGGTGAGGTGTGGGAAGCTGTAAGCCCCAGGCTACTTTGGGCTCGCCTTCACATGAACCGGAGGTGAGGAGTGGTGGTCGTGGTTACTTTTGCTCCCACCGAAGACAAACATCCGTGGAGGGATGCAGGCAGGGTCGATTAGTCAGATGCCTTCTATGACCTCCTGTCACAGGTGCTGGCTAAAGTGGCTCCTCGGGATAGAGTCATCTTGTTGGGTGACTTCAATGCCCGAGTTGGTCAAGATGCTGGTACCTGGTCTGAAGTGATTGGAGGGCATGGGCCAGATCAGCTGAATAACAACGGTAGGAGGCTGCTAGATTTTTGTACAGCCCATGGGCTTGTAATTACCAACACGCTGTTCCGGCATCGGTGCATCCACATTATATCATGGATGCATGCCGGGTCCAAGCAAGAACATCTGCTGGATTACATAGTTACGGAACAGCGGTGGTGGACCCAAGTCCTTGAGCCGATCTGCCCTCTGACAATTGGCTTGTCATCTGTAAGATGCGCCTGCCGTTCTTCCACTCTGGTGGTGGGTGTACACCCAGGACCCCATTCAAACCCACAGTGGCCTGGTCTCAGCTAGCTGATGAAAGTTGCAAGCGAGAATTTCATCATTGCTTGCAGCTGGGGTTAGCAGCGTCCTCCACTCCTGATGTCGAGGGGAAATGGGCGTGGTTTAGGACTGTTGCTCATTCAGCTGCAATGGCTGCCTTGGGTACACGGTTCAGACCTCCCCAGAGACCCTGGCTGCCAGAGGAAGTGTTCAAGCTGGCAAAGAAAAAGCGACAGGCCCACTCATCGCCTACAGCATCCTGCATCAGAGAATGATGAGACTTTTACCGCAGCCTTCGCTTGGAGGTTCGTAGAGTCGTGAGGCGCTGCAAGGATGGGTGGTGGTCGCGGGTTGCTGATCCACAGACTCGCACAGAGACCCACAGACTCACACAAAGACCCACAGACTCACACAAAGACCCACAGACTCACACGGAGAGCCACAGACTTGCACAGAGACCCACAGACTCACACAAAGACCCACAGACTCACACAAAGACCCACAGACTCACACGGAGAGCCACAGACTTGCACAGAGACCCACAGACTTGCACAGAGACCCACAGACTTGCACAGAGACCCACTGACTCGCATAGAGATCCACAGACTCACACAAAGACCTACAGACTCGCACAGAGACCCACAGACTCGCACAGCAACCCACAGACTCGCACAGAGATCCACAGACTCGCACAAAGACCTACAGACTCGCACAGAGATCCACAGACTCGCACAAAGACCTACAGACTCGCACAGAGACCCAGAGACTCGCACAGACACCCACAGACTCGCACAGACACCCACAGACTCGCACAGAGATCCACTTACTCGCACAAAGACCTACAGACTTACAGACTCGCACAGAGATCCACAGACTCACACAGAGACCGACAGACTCGCACAGAGACCCACAGACTCGCACAGAGACCCACAGACTCGCACAGAGACCCACAGACTCGCACAGCAACCCACAGACTCGCACAGAGATCCACAGACTCGCACAAAGACCTACAGACTCGCAAAGAGACCCACAGACTCGCACAGACACCCACAGACTCGCACAGACACCCACAGACTCGCACAGAGATCCACTTACTCGCACAAAGACCTACAGACTTACAGACTCGCACAGAGATCCACAGACTCACACAGAGGCCCACAGACTCACACAGAGATCCACAGACTCGCACAAAGACCTACAGACTCGCACAAAGACCCACAGACTCGCACAGCGACTCACGGTCTGACATAGAGATGCAGACTTGCATAGAGACTCACTGAGACCCGGGTTTGATTCCCACTCATGACCAACAATAGTGGCGATTATCTGAACCGGTCATAAGTTGACTCAAGTGAGTGAGTACCTGGTGTAGCGGTGTGAATTAAACATCGCCACTGGGGAGCCAAAGGCGGCCGGTCGTGGTGCTGGCCACCCACCCCCTTGTGTGCCACGGTGCCGGTAGTCTTCCTAGGCGCTGTTACTCGCTACTACTAACGGCACTTGCCCCCTCCGCTCTGTTGAGGCTACACGGGGACCTTTGTCTTTGTCAGGAGAGCGACGAGGATGACCCTGAGGAGCCTGAGGACCCTGGGGGCGGGGCCAGTGATCCCGGGGGGCGGAGCCACAGCGCGAGCCCCGCCCATTCGCCGGCCACCGACCAATCGGAGCGCGAGCCGGAGGCGGAGCTTACGGAGGAGGAGAAGAAGCTGTTGGTGGTGAGGGTCTAGAGTGGGGGGGGGGGGGGTGGTCTAGAGTGGGGGGGGGTGGTCTAGAGGGGGGGGGTGGTCTAGAGTGGGGGGGGGGGTTGGTCTAGAGTGGGGGGGTGGTCTAGAGTGGGGGGGGGGTTGGTCTAGAGTGGGGGGGGGGGGGTTGGTCTAGAGTGGGGGGGGGTTGGTCTAGAGTGGGGGGGGGGTGGTCTAGAGTGGGGGGGGGGTGGTCTAGAGTGGGGGGGGGTGGTCTAGAGTGGGGGTGGTGGTCTAGAGTGGGGGGGTGGTCTAGAGTGGGGGGGGGGTGGTCTAGAGTGGGGGTGGTGGTCTAGAGTGGGGGGGTGGTCTAGAGTGGGGGGGAGTAGTCTAGAGTGGGGGGAGTGGTCTAGAGTGGGGGGGTGGTCTAGAGTGGGGGGGGTGGTCTAGAGTGGGGGGGGGTGGTCTAGAGTGGGTGGGAGTGGTCTAGAGTGGGGGGGTGGTCTAGAGTGGGGGGGGGGTGGTCTAGAGTGGGTGGGGGTGGTCTAGAGTGGGGGGGTGGTCTAGAGTGGGGGGGGGTGGTCTAGAGTGGGGGGGGGGGGTGGTCTAGAGTGGGGGTGGGGGTCTAGAGTGGGGGGGTGGTCTAGAGTGGGGGGGGTGGTCTAGAGTGGGTGGGAGTGGTCTAGAGTGGGTGGGAGTGGTCTAGAGTGGGTGGGAGTGGTCTAGAGTGGGTGGGAGTGGTCTAGAGTGGGTGGGAGTGGTCTAGAGTGGGTGGGAGTGGTCTAGAGTGGGTGGGAGTGGTCTAGAGTGGGGGGGGTAGTCTAGAGTGGGGGGGGTGGTCTAGAGTGGGGGGGGTAATCTAGAGTGGGGGGGGTCTAGAGTGGGGGGGGGTGGTCTAGAGTGGGGGGGGGGTGGTCTAGAGTGGGGGGGGTGGTCTAGAGTGGGGGGGGTGGTCTAGAGTGGGGGGGGGGTGGTCTAGAGTGGGGTGGTGGTCTAGAGGTGGGGGGTGGTCTAGAGTGGGGGGGGTGGTCTAGAGTGGGGGGGGTGGTCTAGAGTGGGGGGGGTGGTCTAGAGTGGGGGGGGTGGTCTAGAGTGGGGGGGGGTGGTTTAGAGTGGGGGGGGTGGTTTAGAGTGGGGGGGTGGTCTAGAGTGGGGGGGGGGTGGTCTAGAGTGGGGGGGGTGGTTTAGAGTGGGGGGGTGGTCTAGAGTGGGGGGGGTGGTCTAGAGTGGGGGGGGTGGTTTAGAGTGGGGGGGTGGTCTAGAGTGGGGGGGGGGGTGGTCTAGAGTGGGGGGGGTGGTTTAGAGTGGGGGGGTGGTCTAGAGTGGGGGGGTGGTCTAGAGTGGGGGGGTGGTCTAGAGTGGGGGGGTGGACTAGAGTGGGGGGGTGGTCTAGAGTGGGGGGGGTGGTCTAGAGTGGGGGGGGGTGGTCTAGAGTGGGGGGGGTGGTCTAGAGTGGGGGTGGGGTGGTCTAGAGTGGGGGGGGGTGGTCTAGAGTGGGGGGGGTGGTCTAGAGTGGGGGGGGGGGTGGTCTAGAGTGGGGGGATGGTCTAGAGTGGGGGGGTGGTCTAGAGTGGGGGGGTGGTCTAGAGTGGGGGGGTGGTCTAGAGTGGGGGGGGGGTGGTCTAGAGTGGGGGGGGTGGTTTAGAGTGGGGGGGGTGGTTTAGAGTGGGGGGGTGGTCTAGAGTGGGGGGGTGGTCTAGAGTGGGGGGGTGGTCTAGAGTGGGGGGTGGTCTAGAGTGGGGGGGTGGTCTAGAGTGGGGGGGTGGTCTAGAGTGGGGGGATGGTCTAGAGGGGAGGGGTGGTCTAGAGTGGGGGGGGGTGGTTTAGAGGGGGGGGGGTGGTCTAGAGTGGGGGGGGTGGTTTAGAGTGGGGGGGTGGTCTAGAGTGGGGGGGTGGTCTAGAGTGCGGGGGTGGTCTAGAGTGGGGGGGTGGTCTAGAGTGGGGGGGGTGGTCTAGAGTGGGGGGGGGTGGTCTAGAGTGGGGGGGGGTGGTCTAGAGGTGGGGGGTGGTCTAGAGTGGGGGGGGTGGTCTAGAGTGGGGGGGGGGTGGTCTAGAGTGGGGGGGGTGGTCTAGAGTGGGGGTGGGGTGGTCTAGAGTGGGGGGGGGTGGTCTAGAGTGGGGGGGGGTGGTCTAGAGTGGGGGGGGGGTGGTCTAGAGTGGGGGGGGTGGTTTAGAGTGGGGGGTGGTCTAGAGTGGGGGGGGTGGTCTAGAGTGGGGGGGTGGTCTAGAGTGGGGGGGTGGTCTAGAGTGGGGGGGTGGTCTAGAGTGGGGGGGGGTGGTCTAGAGTGAGGGTGGTGGTCTAGAGGGGGGTCTATTTTAAACCTCTTGTGGATTTTAACTGAAGTTGCCCCCCCCCGCCGTGTCCCACCCCCCGTGTCCCCCGTGTCCCACCCCCCATGTCCCCCGTGTCCCACACCCCGTGTCCCACCCCCCATGTCCCCCGTGTCCCCCGTGTCCCACCCCCCGTGTCCCACCCCCCCGTGTCCCACCCCCCAGGTGTCCATGATGAAGACTCTGCTCACCGAGCTGCTGCTGGAGGTGACGAGCGACGAGATGGCCGCTGTGGCGAGACAAGCCCACTACAGAGCATCACGTGGTACTGTGACGTGTGTGTGTACACGTGGTACTGTGACGTGTGTGTGTGTACACGTGGTACTGTGACGTGTGTGTGTGTACACGTGGTACAGTGACGTGTGTGTGTGTGTGTACACGTGGTACTGTGACGTGTGTGTGTACACGTGGTACTGTGACGTGTGTGTGTACACGTGGTACTGTGACGTGTGTGTGTGCGTGTACACGTGGTACTGTGACGTGTGTGTGTGTACACGTGGTACTGTGACGTGTGTGTGTGTGTACACGTGGTACTGTGACGTGTGTGTGTGTGTACACGTGGTACTGTGACGTGTGTGTGTGTGTACACGTGGTACTGTGACGTGTGTGTGTGTGTACACGTGGTACTGTGACGTGTGTGTGTGTACACGTGGTACTGTGACGTGTGTGTGTGTACACGTGGTACTGTGACGTGTGTGTGTGTACACGTGGTACTGTGACGTGTGTGTGTGTGTACACGTGGTACTGTGACGTGTGTGTGTGTGTGTACACGTGGTACTGTGACGTGTGTGTACACGTGGTACTGTGACGTGTGTGTGTACACGTGGTACTGTGACGCGTGTGTGTGTACACGTGGTACTGTGACGTGTGTGTGTGTACACGTGGTACTGTGACGTGTGTGTGTACACGTGGTACTGTGACGTGTGTGTGTACACGTGGTACTGTGACGTGTGTGTGTACACGTGGTACTGTGACGTGTGTGTGTGTACACGTGGTACTGTGACGTGTGTGTGTGTACACGTGGTACTGTGACGTGTGTGTGTGTGTACACGTGGTACTGTGACGTGTGTGTGTGTGTACACGTGGTACTGTGACGTGTGTGTGTGTGTGTACACGTGGTACTGTGACGTGTGTGTGTGTGTGTACACGTGGTACTGTGACGTGTGTGTGTGTGTGTACACGTGGTACTGTGACGTGTGTGTGTGTGTACACGTGGTACTGTGACGTGTGTGTGTACACGTGGTACAGTGACGTGTGTGTACACGTGGTACTGTGACGTGTGTGTGTGTACACGTGGTACTGTGACGTGTGTGTGTGTACACGTGGTACTGTGACGTGTGTGTGTACACGTGGTACTGTGACGTGTGTGTGTGTACACGTGGTACTGTGACGTGTGTGTGTGTACACGTGGTACTGTGACGTGTGTGTGTGTACACGTGGTACTGTGACGTGTGTGTGCGTACACGTGGTACTGTGACGTGTGTGTGTGTACACGTGGTACTGTTACGTGTGTGTGTGTGTGTACACGTGGTACTGTGACGTGTGTGTGTACACGTGGTACTGTGACGTGTGTGTGTGTGTGTACACGGTACTGTGACGTGTGTGTGTGTGTGTGTACACGTGGTACTGTGACGTGTGTGTGTGTACACGTGGTACTGTGACGTGTGTGTGTGTACACGTGGTACTGTGACGTGTGTGTGTGTACACGTGGTACTGTGACGTGTGAGTGTACACGTGGTACTGTGACGTGTGTGTGTACACGTGGTACTGTGACGTGTGTGTGTACACGTGGTACTGTGACGTGTGTGTGTATACACGTGGTACTGTGACGTGTGTGTGTGTGTACACGTGGTACTGTGACGTGTGTGTGTGTACACGTGGTACTGTGACGTGTGTGTGTGTGTGTACACGTGGTACTGTGACGTGTGTGTGTGTGTGTACACGTGGTACTGTGACGTGTGTGTGTGTACACGTGGTACTGTGACGTGTGTGTGTGTACACGTGGTACTGTGACGTGTGTGTGTACACGTGGTACTGTGACGTGTGTGTGTGTGTGTGTACACGTGGTACTGTGACGCGTGTGTGTGTACACGTGGTACTGTGACGTGTGTGTGTGTACACGTGGTACTGTGACGTGTGTGTGTGTACACGTGGTACTGTGACGTGTGTGTGTGTGTGTGTACACGTGGTACTGTGACGTGTGTGTGTACACGTGGTACTGTGACGTGTGTGTGTACACGTGGTACTGTGACGTGTGTGTGTGCGTGTACACGTGGTACTGTGACGTGTGTGTGTGTGTACGTGGTACTGTGACGTGTGTGTGTGTGTGTACGTGGTACTGCGAGGTGTGTGTGTACACGTGGTACTGTGATGTGTGTGTGTGTGTACACGTGGTACTGTGATGTGTGTGTGTGTACACGTGGTACTGTGACGTGTGTGTACACGTGGTACTGTGACGTGTTTGTACACGTGGTACTGTGACGTGTGTGTGTACACGTGGTACTGTGACGTGTGTGTGTGTGTACACGTGGTACTGTGACGTGTGTGTGTGTGTGTGTACACGTGGTACTGTGTGTGTGTGTGTATACACGTGGTACAGTGACGTGTGTGTGTACACGTGGTACTGTGACGTGTGTGTGTACACGTGGTACTGTGACGTGTGTGTGTGTGTACACGTGGTACTGTGACGTGTGTGTGTGTGTACACGTGGTACTGTGACGTGTGTGTGTGCGTGTACACGTGGTACTGTGACGTGTGTGTGTGTGTACGTGGTACTGTGACGTGTGTGTGTGTGTGTACGTGGTACTGTGAGGTGTGTGTGTACACGTGGTACTGTGATGTGTGTGTGTGTACACGTGGTACTGTGACGTGTGTGTGTGTACACGTGGTACTGTGACGTGTGTGTGTACACGTGGTACTGTGACGTGTGTGTACACGTGGTACTGTGACGTGTGTGTGTGTGTACACGTGGTACTGTGACGTGTGTGTGTGTGTACACGTGGTACAGTGACGTGTGTGTGTGTGTGTACACGTGGTACTGTGTGTGTGTGTATACACGTGGTACAGTGACGTGTGTGTGTGTGTGTGTACACGCCATACTGTGACGTGTGTGTGTGTACACGCCGTACTGTGACGTGTGTGTGTGTGTACACGCCGTACAGTGACGTGTGTGTGTGTGTACACGTGGTACTGTGACGATTGTGTGTGTACACGTGGTACAGTGACGTGTGTGTGTGTGTGTACACGTGGTACTGTGACGTGTGTGTGTACACGTGGTACTGTGACGTGTGTGTGTGTACACGTGGTACTGTGACGTGTGTGTGTGTGTGTGTACACGTGGTACTGTGACGTGTGTGTGTGTGTTGAGCCGTTTTAACCCTTCTGTCGCCTCGGTTCTGCTGCTTTCCACCCCGAAGCCCCCGCCAAGCAGTTGGTGCAGTCCACTGCTCTCGCTTCCATCGCTGCCCTCGGTAAGAAACCACTCCACAGGGCGGGGGGTGACGGATGGACGGAAAAGGGTGACACGGGGGGTGACCGCTTTCGCAATCTCGGGCGTCCTTTTTCCCGCACGGACTTTTAGGTGCCGGCCGCCAATGTGACCGCCCCCCTGCCTGTGTGTGTGTGTGTGCGCGTGTCTCTGTGTGTGTCCGTGTGTGTGTGTGTCTCTGTGTGTGTCTCTGTGTGTGTGTGTCTCTGTGTGTGTGTCTCTGTGTGTGTGTGTGTGCGCGTGTGTGTGTGTCTCTGTGTGTGTGTGCGCGCGTGTGTGTGTCTCTGTGTGAGTGTGTGCGTGTGTGTATGTGTATCTCTGTGTGCGCGTGTGTGTCTCTGTGTGTGTGTGTCTGTGTGTGTGTCTCTGTGTGTGTGTGTCTCTGTGTGTGTCTCTGTGTGTGTGTCTCTGTGTGTGTGTGCGCGTGTGTGTGTCTGTGTGTGCACGTGTGTGTATGTCTCTGTGCGCGTGTGTGTGTGTCTCTGTGCGTGTGTCTGTGCGCGTGTGTGTGTGTCTCTGTGCGTGTGTCTGTGCGTGTGTGTGTGTCTTTGTGTGTGTGTCTGTGTGTGTGTGTGAGCGTGTGTGTGTGTCTGTATGTGTGTGTGAGCGTGTGTGTGTCTCTGTGTGTGTCTCTGTGTGTGTGTGTGTTGGAGCTGTGGTTAACATGGCGACTCGTCGTTAACACGGCGACTCGTTAACACGGCGACTCTTTTACCACGGCGACTCGTTAACATGTTAACACGGCGACTAGTTAACACATTAACACAGCGACCCATGAACACGGCGACCTGTTAACGCGGTGCGTCGTCGTCACAGCAATGACAGCCGGTCCGGCGATCTTTTTTTTTTTCCCGGTGCCGCGGGTCCGGGACTTCCCTTGCCGGGAGTTTGCCGCTGGTGCCGTGGGTGGCGTTGTTGATTTTTAAATGGCGCGACCAAACTGTGGTGGCGGTGGCGGCGGTGGTGGTTGGT
Source organism: Petromyzon marinus (assembly GCF_010993605.1). Taxonomy (NCBI): domain Eukaryota; kingdom Metazoa; phylum Chordata; class Hyperoartia; order Petromyzontiformes; family Petromyzontidae; genus Petromyzon; species Petromyzon marinus. The sequence continues at coordinate 894,581 of NW_022638155.1, read as the reverse complement.
GGTGGTGGTGGTGGTGGCGTGGCTAGGAGGGCTGGGAGCCTACGCCTCGGACAGCGACGTCTCGGACATCGGAGGGGACGAGGACGACGACGACCGCCACCTTGCCGATGACGGTGGCGGTGACGGTGACGGAAACAAACGAAGGTGGTCCGGAGCTGCTCCGGCGGCGGTGCCGGCGTCGGCGGCGCGTGCCGGAAGGGGAGGCGGTGATCACGACGAGGAGGAGGACGATGAGGAGGAGGAGGAGGAGGAGGAGACTGACGATGAGACACTGCAGGCGCGCATCCACGACAAGCAGGAAGCCTTCAGGAAGCGCGAAGCCGCTCAGCAGCAGGGTTAGGGACGCACACACAGACACACACACAGACACAGACACACACACAGACACACACACAGACACAACAACAACCGCCATTCGCCACTAAGTGGCGGTGACGTCACCACGACGCTTGTGCCAGGCTATGTGCACCCTGAGGCCACGTGAAGTGTCGAACGCCCGCTGGCAGGAGGTCACGGGGCAGACCCAGGTGCCACGGGTCGACTGACTGAGATGACTGGCTGATGCACCACCTGTGCCCCCTACTGTGCCAACCTGCTGTGCTTTAGCCACCTGGCGCTCCGCTCGTTGTTGTGAGCGTCGCTCCTCCGCCCTCCGTTGTTGTTGGAGGGCGACTGCCTCCAACTGCCCAGTAGCGTCCTTCACAAGCCTCCTCCACAGAGGCCGAGCTTGACACCGCTGGTACCAGTCATCGGCAAGTCCACTCAGCTTCACGTCCTCCTGTACCACATCACTCCATCTCTTCTCTAGCCCGTGCCGCGCCCGCTTAGCCCCCTCAATCCAGCCGAACAAAAGCTGTTTCGGCATGCGGTGGCTGGGCATGCGGGCTACATGACCCAGCCATCGCAGCCTTCCCCGCTGGAGGAGCTCACCGATGGGACCCTGCCCAGATCTTTCAAGGATTTTTTAGCTCACACAATCCAGTCTGGTTAAACCCAGGATGGATCGTAGGCAGGCCAGCCTAAATGTTTCTAACTGGCGAAGATGTTCCATTAGGGGGGTCCACGTTTCGCAAGCGTAGAGAAGGGAGGGAATGACCGTGGCCGAGAAGACCTGAAGCTTAGTGCGGAGCGACAGACCAGGTAGCTTCCACACAGCGTTACGCAACCGATGAAAAGATATTGCAGCTCGACTGATTCGGAGTGAGACCTCTGCTGTTAAACTGGAGCCGGTCATAAGCACACTGCCCAGGTATGGGAAACTCTCCACTCGCTCCACAACTGCCCCATCACCGATTGGGAGTTGTGGGGGTGTAGTGTCCGATGGTACAAAATACCCAGGCAGGTGCTTAGTTTTGGTGGGGCTGATGGTAAGGCCCCACCTCTTAGTGGCACGCTCCAGTCTCAGCAGCAGCGTCTCCAACTCCTCCTCTGAATGAGCAGCTATTACCAAATCATCAGCATACATAACGTGGTTGAGCAATAGGGAGCCATCCCTTGACCGCACCCGGGCATCGATCAGCCTCCCATTATATCTGTACCATATGGAGATTCCCCCGGTACAGCTATTGAAGGCTTCACGAACTACGTGGTCAAAATAGATGTTAAATAATGTGGAAGCCAGAGGACATCCCTGTCGCACCCCAAGGTGTACAGGGAATAGCTCTGACTCCCGACCACGTAGTTTTACCCGGGCCCGCTCACCATCATGAAGGTCCTTAATGATCGTGAGCAGAGGGTCAGGTATTCCAAAAGCACGAAGAACAACCCAGAGCCCAGGCCTACTGATGGTATCATAGGCCTTGACCAGGTCAATAAAGCAGAGATGTAGGTCTTGTTGGAATTCCCTACACCTCTGCTGTAGCAGGCGGACAGAAAATATGGCATCTGTGCAGGACCGCCCTTTCCTGAAACCGCATTGGGGCTCCGCAAGCCTCTCCTCAGCGTGCCGGGCAAGGCGATGCTGAATAATCCTTGCCAGGACCTTTCCCAGCACACTGAAGAGTGAAATGCCCCTGTAGTTGTTACAGTCTGTGCGGTCCCCCTTCTTAAAAAGGGAGACCACCAGGGCATCCTTCCAATCCTGCGGAACCCGTCCAGTGGTCCAGACTGTTGTTAGGATGTCATATAGGGCAGTCTGTGCATAAACGCCACCCTCCCTCAGCATTTCGCTTGGGAGATCATCTCTGCTCGCTGCCTTTCCTGGTCTCAGACTCCAGATCGCCTTCAGTACTTCCTCAACAGATGGCACCTCAGCCAGCCACTCACAGGGGGTGACTTCTTCCAATATTTGAGGCACCACAGCCTCAGCAGGGTCATCCTCACTTTGTGCCACGATGTTTTCCTGGCTGAGGGATTTTCCCTCTCCCAGGACCTCAGAAATGCTCAGCAAATCTGCAAACCTGTTCCTGGGGATCGGAGATTGGATCAGCGTTTTTTCCCCTAATGATTGTAATAGGTGTGGCGCTGCAGGTTACTTTTTTGATGGAGTTAAATAGACATTTGTGATCACGGGCCACTGAGGCAGACTCCATCTCCTCAGCAACCCGCGACCACCACCCATCCTTGCAGCGCCTCACGGCTCTCCGAACCTCCGAGCGAAGGCTGCGGTAAGCCTCCTCATTCTCTGACGTGGGATTCTGTAGCCGATGACAGTGGGCCTGTCGCTTTTTCTCAACCATCCTGAACACCTCTGTCAGCCAGGGTCTCTGGGGAGGTCTGGACCACGTACCCAAGGCAGCCATTGCAGCTGCATGAGTCACAGTCCTAAACCTCGCCCATTTACCCTCGACATCAGGAGGAGTCGGGGACGATGCCAATCCCAGCCGCAAGCGATGATGAAATTCTTGCTTGCAACTTTCATCAGATAACTGAGACCAGGCGTCTTTAGGTTGGAATGGGGTCCTGGGTGTACACCCATCACCGGAGTGGAAGAATGGCAGGCGCATCTTACAGATGACAAGTCGATGGTCAGAGGGCAGATCAGCTCCACGGTAGGTCCTGGTGTCAAGGACATGGGCTCGCATCCGCTGGTCCGTCACTGTAGTCCAGCAGATGTTCTTGCTTGGACCCGGCATGCATCCATGATGTTGTGTGGATGTGCCAATGCCGGAACAGCGTGTTGGTAATTACAAGCCCATGGGCTGCACAAAAATCTAGCAGCCTCCTACCGTTGTTATTGAGCTGATCTGGCCCATGCCCTCCAATCACTCCAGACCAGGTGCCAGCATCATGACCAACTCGGGCATTGAAGTCACCCAACATGATGACTATCCCGAGGGGCCACTTTAGCCAGCACCTGTGACAGGAGGTCATAGAAGGCATCTGACTCATCGGCTTTGCATGCATCGCTCCACGGATGTTCATCTTCGGTGGGGGCATAAGTAACCACGACCACCATTCCTCGCCTCCGGTTGATGGGAAGGCGAGCCCAAAGTAGCCTGGGTCTTACAGCTTCCCACACCTCACTGCCACGCTCCCACGCCCCCTTCATTCTTTTGTTCAAAAGAAGAGCCACACCCTGTTGTTTGGCAGTCTGCTGCCCCGAGTAGAGGACTGTCCACCCCTCATGGTGGCAGGAACCAGAACCGGTCCACCGGACCTCCTGAATGCCACATAGATCCAGGCGGTACCGGTCCAGCTCCCGACAGAGGAGTGGCAGCCTCTCCTCCGCAGTGAGCGTTCGAACATTCCACGTGGCCACCCGTAGTGGCTTTTCGTTGTTTCTGGAGGAGCCCCGAGGGTAGATATTCAATCTCCTGGCTCCGCCAATTGGGGTTTGGCCAGGAGACGTCATAGACGCCTGGCCTCCCGGGGCCTCCGGCACAAGCTTATTAGTTAAATTTTGTATTCGTAGTTTAGTGGTAATTAATTGAAGGTGGAGGGGTTACCAGCCCCTCGCACCCGTCCAGAGCCCCCGTTTAGCCCCTGTGGTGGACACAGATGCCGTGAGGGGAGGAGCCAATCGAAATTGGACCTCTCCCCACAGCACTGTCCACGACAGAGTTGCCCGTCCGGCACCGCGAGGAGGTAGGGGGTTGTTTTGCCGGACTACAGACACACACCAGACACACACCAGACACACACCAGACACACACACAACACGCACACACATGACACACGACACACACACACACACACGACACACACACGCGTTACCCCAACAGTCATACCACGATAAAGATACCACAGCAAAAATACCATGACAATGATACGACAATAAAACCACGACAGCGATGCCATGACAATAGCACCACGATAATAACTACCACGATAGTAACGCCACAACGGCGTCACACCGTGCGTGCGTGCGTGCAGGCAGCGACTCGGACGGCCACGACAGGTCGCAGGACCCCGTGCGGCCCGCCCCTTTGCGTGGGGGCGGGGACAGCCCCCCCTCCCCCTCCCCGCAACTCCCCCCCCCGCCCCTCCCCCTTCCGCCGCCGCCGTCGTCGTGCCGACCCAGGGCCGCGGCGGAGGCCGACGAGGCCGAGAAGCCCTGCGCTGGCCGGCGCAGCCGTTGGGACAACCAGGAGAAGCCTGACGCAAGGGCCGCCGCCGCCGCAGCCGCAGCCGCAGCCGCCAAGGAGACGCCGGCTCCGCCGAGCGCCGCTGCGACGGCCGCGGCCGGCGTCGCCGCCCGCGGCGTCCCGGCGGCCGCCCCCTCCCGGCGGTCGCCGGAGCCGCGGCCTCGCCCGGCGGCGAGGAAAGGGGGGACGGAGGAGGCGACGGCGACGGAGGAAGAGGCCGCGGCTCGGGGCCCCGACAAGGCCAAGGCGAAGCGGCGACGCCGGAAGCAGCAGCGGCGTCGGCGCGGCAGCGGCGGCAGCGGCGGCAGCGGCGGCAGCGGCGGCAGCGGCAGCAGCGCCGGCGGCAGCGGCGGCGGTAGCGGCGGCGGTAGCAGCGGCGACAGCGACAGCGACGATCGGGGATCGCAGTCGGGAAAGAAGCGCCGCAAGAGGAGGAGGAAGAGCCGGCGGGGCGGTCGCGACGACTCCGCGGCCGTCGCCGACTCCTCCGGGAAGAGGCGAAAAGTCCGGAGCCCGGAACGCCGGAGCCCGGAACGCCGGAGCCCGGAACGCCGGAGCCCGGAACGCCGGGAGAGGCAGCGGGAGCGGACGGGGAAAAGCGCCGGAGGCGTCGCGAAGAGGGAGGCGAGGAGGAGGAGGAGCAGCCGGAGCCGGAGCCGGAGCCGGAGCCGGAGCCGGGATAGGAGGGACGGAGATTTGGGAGGGAGGCGGCATTCCCGGTCGGAGCGCCGCAACGCCGGCAGCCCCGCGGACGGGAAGGGAAGGAGCCGAAAGAGGGACGAGCGGGACAGGGACAGGGGGGAGAGGGACAGGGACAGGGGGGAGAGGGACAGGGACAGGGGGGAGAGGGACAGGGACAGGGGGGAGAGGGACAGGGACAGGGGGGAGAGGGACAGGGACAGGAGAGGGGAGAGGGACAGGAGAGGGGAGAGGGACAGAGGGGAGAGGGACAAGGATCGCCACAAGGGTGGGGGGGCGGACAGGGAGAGCGAGCGGGCGAGGACGAGGGAGAGAGACGGAGGAGACAGGGGCGGCGGTAGAGACAGAGACAGGGACAGGGCCAAGGCGAAACGGAGCAGCAGCAACCGCCCGTCGGCGGAGCGGCCCGCCAAACCCGCCGAACGACGCCCGTCCGGCAAGAAGCCGCCCGCCGCCGCCGCCGGCAAGCGCGCCGTGGGCAACGGCGGCGAGCGGAAGGAGCTGAGCGGCGACAGCGGCAGCAGCAGCAGCAGCTCTGAGGACCGGGACCGCAAGGCGTCGGCGTCGGCCGCGAAGAAGACAAAGAAGAGGAGGGACGACGACGACGACGAGGAGGAGGAGGAGGAGGAGGGAGCCACGGCGATTGCGGCACCGGCGGCGATGGAGCTGCCCGCCGGGGAGAGAGGGAGGCACCGGTCTGGTAAGACGACGGAGGCGGCGAATGCCAAGCGGGAGTCTGAGTCCTCGTGAAGGTAGGCGCTGCCACAGGGGCGGGCGTGGGGGGGGCCGGGCGGGCGGCGCGGGGGGCGGGGGTCGTTGGCGTTGGTTGGTTGCAGTGGCTTGTGCGGTCGTGTGTCCGCGCGTGGGTCTGTGTTTACGTGTGTCTGTGCGTGCATGTGTCTGTGCGTGCACGTGTCTGTGCGTGCACGTGTCTGCGGTCGTGTATCCGCGGGTGTGTCTGCGCATGTGCATGCGCGTGTGTGCATGTCTGCGTGTGTGCGTGCATGCGTCCGCGCGTGTCTGTGCATGTGCGGTCGCGCGTCTGCGTGTGCGTCTGCGCGTGCGTGCGTGCGTCCGTGCACGTCTGTGCATGGCTGTGTCCACGTGTGTCTGTGTAGTTGCTCGCTGACAACTTTGTGCGATGTGAAAGAAGTTCAACATACACACTTGCCCTGAACAGTCTGACAAGGTTATAGAGGGGGGAATCTTTGTGTCCGTGTGTCCGTGTGTCTGTGTGTATCGGCTGTTCCCTTCGTGGCGCTTGTAGCCACCACAGCGGCCCAATGGGGGCTCTGGACAGGTGCGAGGGGCTGCTTAACCGCATCCACCTTCGAATCAACTACCGCTAAACTACGTGCAAAATAGCTAACAAAGCTTGTGCCGCAGGCACCGGATGGGGGTGACGTCTTCTGGCCGAACCCCATTTGGCAGAGCCAGGATATTGAATCTTTACCCTCGGGGTTCCTCCAGAAACGGCAGAAAACCACCGTGGGTGGCCATGTGGAATATTTGAGCGCTCACTGCGGAGGAGAGGCTGCCACTCCTTTGTCGGGAGCTGGATGGGTACCGCCTGGATCTTTGCGGTATTCAGGAGGTCCGGTAGAACGGCTCTGGCTCTTGCCACCATGAGAGGTGAACAGTCTTCTACTCGGCAGGAGACTGCCAAACAACAGGGAGTGCCTCTTATTCTGAACAAAAGATTGAAGGGGGCGTGGGAGTGTGGCGATGAGGTGTGGGAAGCTGTAAGCCCCAGGCTACTGTGGGTTCGCCTTCCCATCGACCAGAGGCGAGGAGTGGTGGTCGTGGTTACTTATGCCCCTACGGATGATGAACATCCGTGGAGGGATGCAGGCAAGGCCGATGATTCAGATGCCTTCTATGACCTGTCACAGGCGCTAGATAAAATGGCCCCTCGGGATAGAGTCGGGTCCAAGCAAGAACATCTGCTGGACTACTTAGTGATGGAACAGCGGATGCAAGCCCATGTCCATGACACCAGGACCTACCGTGGAACTGATCTTCCCTCTGACCATCGGGTTGTCATCTGCAAGATGCGCCTGCCATTCTTCCACTCCGGTGGTGGGTGTACACTCAGGACCCCATTCAAACCTAAGGTGGCCTGGTCTCAGCTTGCTGATGAAAGTTGCAAGCGAGAATTGCATCTGGAGTTGGCATCGCCCCCCACTCCTGCTGGTGCCGAGGAGAAATGGGCGAGGTTTAGGACTGTGGCTCATGCAGCTGTGTTGGGTACACGGTCCAGACCTCCCCAGAGACCCTGGCTGACAGAGGAGGTGTTCAGGCTAGTTGAGAAAAAGCGACGGGCCCACTCTAATCATCTACAGCATCCCACGTCCGAGAATTTAGGAGGCTTACCGCAGCCTTCGCTCGGAGGTTCGGAGAGCTGCGCGGCGCTGCAAGGATGGGTGGTGGTCGTGGGTTGCTGCGGAGATGGATCTGCCTCAGTAGCCCGCTATCACAAATCACTCTTTAACGCCTTGCCAGGCAGCACGCTGAGGAGAGGCTTGCGGAGACCCAATGTGGTTTCAGGCCAGTGCGGTCCTGCACAGATGCCACAATCTCTGCCTGTTTGCAACAGCAGAGGTGTAGGGAATTCCAACAAGACCTACATCTCTGCTTTATTGACTTGTTCAAGGCCTATGCTACCATCAACAGGCCTGGGCTCTGGGTTGTTCTTTGTGTTTTCGGAGTCCCTGACCCGCTGCTCACGATCATTAAGGACCTTCATGTTGGTGAGCAGGACCGGGTAAAACTACATGGCCGGGAGTCAGATCCATTCCCTGTAGACCTTGGGGTACGACAGGGATGTCCTCTGGCTCCCACATTATTTAACATCTATTTCGAGCACGTAGTTCGTCAAGCCTTCAATAGCTGTACCGGGGGAATCTCCATCTCGTACAGATACAATGGGAGGCTGATCGATGCCCGGGTGCGGTCAAGGGATGGCTCCCTATTGCTCAACCACGTTATGTATGCCGATGATCTGGTGATTGCTGCCCACCCAGAGGAGGAGTTGGAGGCGCTGCTGCAGAACCTGGAGCTTAAATTTTGACTTTTGTGACTGCAGGAATTCATATTCTTTGGTTCTTTTGGTAAAGTCACGTAGATAGAAACATAATAAAAGATAAAGTGAATAATAAATAAATAAAACAACACAGTACATTAAAATAAATAACTCTGTACATAAAATTCGTGCTCTGATCCCATCTGTGAAGGACAAGATTCCTGACATGCAATATCCCGGCGTCTACAAACTTTGGCAGCAGTTACATTGGGGAAACTAAGCGACACGTGTCGGACCGTGTTCGTGAACAGAAGGCTGATTTGAAACTCGGCACAACCAATACTTCTGCCGTGGCTGATCGTTATTTTAATGCGACTGGCTCACACGAAATTGATTTCTCTAAGACGATGTGTACTTTGCAAGCCTACTGGCTATCAACAGAGATGCATTCATGAAGCCATCCATATATACAGACACAATTTCAACCGAGAGGATCGTTATTAACTCGGCAATCATTAGAAATATGTCATTATTTTTAGACTGCCAAAATACTCCGATTAAGAACCAGGCTACAGTCTACATTCGTTTTTTATTATATATTTTTATTCACTTTATTATTATTTTTCTGTCTATGTCACTTTACCGAAAGAACCAAAGAATATGAACCTGGAGTTTGCCACTAAGAGGTGGGGACTTACCATCAGCCCCACCAAAACGAAGCACCTGCCTGGGTATTTTGTACCATCGGACACTCCACCCCCACAACTCCTAATTGGTGATGGGGCAGTTGTGGAGAGAGTGGAGAGTTTCCCATACCTGGGCAGTGTGCTCATGACCAGCTCTGGTTTGACAGCAGAGGTCTCCGAATCAGTCGAGCGGCAATATCTTTTCATCGGCTGCGTAACGCTGCTGTGTGGAAGCTACCTGGTCTGTCGCTCCGCACCAAGCTTTGGGTCTTCTCGCGACCACGGTCATTCCCTCCCTTCTCTACGCTTGCGAAACGTGGACCCCCCTAATGGAACATCTTCGCCGGTTAGAAACATTTAGGCTGGCCTGCCTACGATCCATCCTGGGTTTAACCGGGCTGGATTGTGTGAGGAGCTCACAAATCCTTAAAAGATCTGGGCAAGGTCCCATCGGTGAGCTCCTTCGGCAGGCAAGGCTGCATTGGCTGGGCCATGTAGCCTGCATGCCCAGCCACCACATGCCCAAGCAGCATCTGTTTGGCCGCATGGAGGGGGTTAAAACGGGCACAACATGGGCTGGAGATGTGGAACTGGATGATGTGGAGCTGAGTGGACTTGCTGATGACCGGTACCAGCAGTGTCAAGATC